>OVAP01008071.1:0-10205 GCA_900406295.1 Aurinia saxatilis
ATATATATATATATATATATATATATATATATATATATATATATTTATCTTTCGTCTAAAATTTTTACTAAGCATGCCGTAAAAAACAAAGTACGAAGGCAAAGGCTGGAGGCTCACATAAATGGCCCCAGAGTCCAAAAGTCGGAGGACACAGGAACGTCCCCGTACAAAGTCTAAAAACAAGGATCCAAACAAGCTAAAAAACTCAGAACAACAAAGCAAACTAAAAAAAAACTATCTAGAATAATGAATTGGCCTAAAACAAGGTAATTGTAAATCAAGTACTAAAAACGATTGATATCCAAATAAAGATAGTATAAATAGACAAAACTAATGTTATAGAACGATCAAAATAGACAAAAGAACTTGAATAGCATATATATATATATACACACATGTTTTGATCTGATATGTAATTGTACCAAGTTAAAACTTTATGAATCTAGCCGGAGTCTAGCTGGAGTTTTGCCAGACTTTAGATAGATTCTAGCCGGAGTGCAGCCAAGGTTTAGCTGAAACGTGTCATGTTTAGTGTGAGCCGAGGCAGAGTTATCCCCTGTTTAAAAATGGTGGATTTGTCGAACAAAATACACGTAGGACACATTTTTTTGACCTCTTCGCTACTCTACCGCCTGGGTATGGAAGCCTTGCATCTGGTGCTTAACGTAAGCAATATAACCATTACGACAAACAATTCACACTGTCGAATATTACATTATTAATTAACCACAACTTCATTACATTCATTGTTATTATCGATCCGTTCCGATCCAATCCGCTTGAAAACAAACAAAATTCTAAAACTATACAATAAAACACAAATGATAATTCATATGTTTGTTAAAACATAAACTTATATGATCTTCAAATCTCCGTTCCAGCCTTTCAACATAAAACCGAAGTGCTCCATGGCTATCGGGATTTCCCGGATGGTTGTACTCTGTTTAGTTATGAAATAATGCAATTGCAACTCTCAAATAATGGAAGGTCTGTTAGATTATTCAAACATTTCTGGATGCAGTAGTATTATAAAAAAGAAATACTCTTTTTTCACAAAATTTTAATGTATATTCTGTACTCAAAAGTCGTACTTAGTTATTCGAGATTGTTCTTTAGTTAAAAAAAGTAGTATTTGCGTTTAGCGAATTGTCATTTCCTAGGCGACGGAGAATGCAATAGTACTAGTATTAAAAAGAAATACATTTCTTTTTTTCACAGATTTAATGTATGCTACTATTTTGTACTCAAAAGTCATACTTAGTTTTTTGAGATTTTTCTTTAGTAAAAAAAGTATTTGCGTTTAGCGAATTTTCATTTCCTAGGTGACCGAGAATGCAAAGTCATGGTGACTATACTTACAATAACTACGCAGACCGATGAAAATATTATTTTTGAGGCTCTATATATAATGCCCGAAGGACATCACTTATGCAATGCCTTACCCAGAGAGGTAAAGTCATACACTATAAAAAATTTATTTGTTAACTTCAATTTCGCTTTCGTTCAATGTTCTAATTTTTTTTTTCAACCGTTACTCGGTTTTTGAAGATTCTTATAGCTAAACGCAGTGTGCCCTTCGCAGATGTTGTGTAGGTCTACAGAGTATCTCCTTTGTTTTACCGGAGTTCAGAGGAATAAAAATAATTAGTTTATACATCATGGCTGCAGTTAAAGATTTTGGAACTCATATCAGTTCTTCAGCCTACGCCACCCCTTGTATCTGAAGTCCATGGGTAGATAGAGGTCTACAGATTACTTCCCCTACGATGTTTCCACGTCTGTGGCCTCTAACGACTGAACTAGATCCTCCTCCGCAACAACCAGAGGCTTGAATTCCTGGCCACGCAACAATCCCTGACCTCCTTCATATTCGTGAATGCAAAATCTCATATATTAAATATGTATATTTGACAATAATGCGTCCACAATGTACAACGGAGTTCGTCGGAGCACGTGCAAAGTAAAGATTGTGGAACTCATATCAACTGCCCACAATGCTCGTATGAGCGTTGTCGTTGTCAATGCGGTGAATCTTCTCCGGACAAGTGATATGAGCTACACCAGTCTTGCAAAGCTAAGATTGTGTGGAGCTCATATCTATTGCCCGCAAAAGATTTACCGCATCGACACAGCAACGCTCATATTATTATTTTGGGCAGTTGATATGAGCTCAATAATCTTTAATTTGCATATGCTCCAAGGATCGCTTCCTTTTCCCTTTCTTTCACTATTAGTCTGATTCTGTGTTTTCGACCCACCCTCTTGTATGTTGTCTATTCTTTAGGATTATGACCTTACCTAATTTAAATAGGTGTTTCTTATATATGAGCTCCATACCAGCCGTGTTATCCTTTATTGCTATTTTTATGATATCGCGCTTCAATCTTGTATCACGTCCAGAACTAATAAACACATTCAGTTATCGGCCGGAAAAGATTTTAAATACATATGTATATTGGCATATAAATAAAGGTTAGGCTGAGAGCGTGTCGTGTTTACTTATCTTCCACGTTAACTTAACCAGAGATGTTGAAAAGGTCCGTAACAATTAATGTTACAATGTATATATACGTAATTCGCAATTGTATGTGTAGCTAATCTGCCAATCTGCATCCGAACTGTTTGATTAGACAAAACTGTACCTTCGCTGCTTTTTAAGAAACTATAAATTCAAATTAATTACCTTTCGGGGAAGGTATGGAGTGTAAAATCAGAGCGGTAGCGGAGTGGGATGGTTCAGCCTTTCAGGATTTATGATTTTGCAAGGTGATTTGGTAAATTAATAAATTTTCAATGTCCCAACATTAATAATGATAGCGGTTTTACTGTATAGTCATGAAAATGCTTTTAAATCCGCATTGTATGAGTTGACAACAACACAACACCCTTTCACTGCTTTGGATTTTTTCTTATTGGACGTAGAACAAATTTTTCTTAATTGAAAACTTTAAGAGACAGATGACAAATGATGAAAAACACAAAAAAGGTAAATGAGATTCGTAGCGCGGTTGACTCCTCGGTTTTCGTAACGTTTTTCAACGAGAAAGAAACGTGGTATGTTTAGTGAGAGCCGAGGAAGAGTAAACGATGGAGTAGAGGATTTGTGCAACAAAAGTCAACGAAGACTCAGACTTTACACGAGTCTAACAGCAGTTGCGCACCACATAACGACCACATAATGTTTTTTTTTTTTTTTGGTACATGAAACCACCACCTAACGACCACATAATGTTACAATGTATATATACGTAATACACAATTGTATGTGTAGCTAATCTGCCAATCTGCATCCGAACTGTTCGATTTGACAAAACACTACCTACCCCGCTTTTGATGAAACTAAAAGTTCAAATTAATTACCTTTCGGGAAAGGTAAGGAGGGTAAAAAAGAGAGCGGTAGCGGAAGGTATAACTAATTTTTGAACAGTTTTAGTAATATACTATAACAACATTTTATATAAAAAATTGGCCGATAAAATAGATATTATATTTGAGTTTACAAACCAATATAAATGAATAATGGGATACACGTACTCATTATCTTCTAGTTCGAAGCAGAGTTCATCAACTTCATGACCCCGAGTGCAGTAATAGACAGAACGGATGGGAGTAAGATTGACTGCTACTCCAATCAAATCTAACAAAAAATTGGGTTTATACTCGTATCTGACAATGAATCGTAAAGGTTTTGAAGTGTACGGATTTAAAAAAAAAAACACTATTTACTTACCAACGAGACTTCTCTTTAAAGAAATTTCATTGTGAATGGAATCGAAACTCCATGGTCTCACAAAAACAGATCTATCCAAATCATCTAACTTGTCAACACTTGTCCAGTTAGGGAACTTAATTAACTTTCGGGAAATGTAAGGAGGGTAAAAATCAAAACGGTAGCAGAGGGTATAACTAATTTTTAAACAGTTTTAGTAATATACTATAACAACATTTTATATAAAAAATTGGCCCCTAAAATAGACATTCTAAAAAAGGCCGCAAGCTCGGGCTTGGTCTGCTTGGGTTCATGGCCCCCACCATCTTATTCCAAATTTTTCTTCTTTCTGATAAAACTAACTTGGTATTAGTTACGGAAGTATTGTTACTAACATTCATAAAAATCATCCGATTTCTTACTGCGTTAGCCGGATGTTAAGCAACCACACACGCTCTACGTTAAAGTGTTGAGCAACCTATTAGGCGAAAAAGGCAGATGAATGGAGAATTCATTGTTTGTCTACATTTTTCATAACATGTGCAGCATTGAAGAAGAAGTCTGGATGAACATATGCAGAACATAGGAAGAATTGCATATCTTACCATAAATATATTTTTTTTCTACTTTCACGAATTCTCATAGTTCCTCTCATCCAACAACATATGTCATGTGATCCCTTTGTATTGTACTCTTTGTTCTAGCCATGTGTCACGAATTTTCCTTCATTCTCTTTTTGGAAGGTAAACAAGCTTCTAAACAACAAAATATACTATGCATATAGAGTTTTGGCGTCTAGATAAATGTTAAAAGTGGGTTATTGTTTGAAGTGGAATCATGTTTTCGCAGCGTAAACGCAGACCTCCACGAGTATATCGCAACAAATGTTAAATCATATTCTTAAAAAGGAAACACGGCGCTGCTCAGTTATTCCATAGCTAAACTACTTCCATCATCGTTCTTATCCTCCTTAGGTAGACATGGTTAATGACTTTATTGCCTTTGGTAAATATTTTATTCAGTTTTAAAAAATGACATTGATATTTACCAATTTAGGCTGTTNTTGATATTTACCAATTTAGGTTGTTTAAATGTAATAACCAAACATACATATTAACCATCATCCTATACTAAAACAACTAATCAAAGGTATTAATGAATATTGATTTAGTACAGATTTTGAAACAACTAATCAAAACAGCACGAAGAAACGTCTCATAACTAAGAGACTTTTGATACTCATCTATGAGACTCAATTGATAATTGCCCTATTCTAATTGGCCATTTGTTTTTTCTACATTTCTTATTTAATTTTATCTCAAAGTAAATTATAATGAATGATAAAATATTCATATGAGACTTTGATAGAGTATCACTGATAATGATGCTCTAACCACTGTTTCGCACCACATAACAATCACTCAGTCACAGAGCACATAGTTTAGGCATATATGAATTTAGATACGGCTAGATCGAGCACTTAGATCGAGCATGTCCGTGTACATGACATTTTGAGCAGCGGTAGGCCCTTTTATTTGTGCTGTCCCGGAGCGAAGCGGATTCCATTTGAAGTTTCTTCTTTGCTTTAGGATGATTTTCCGGGGATGTCGGAGTCGCGGTGATTTTGAGCGGATCATCCTCAGGGATAGAGGCTCGACTCTACGCTATTGACTGGTGTCGGCGTACTCGGTGATCTTGACACTGGTCTGCTTGTAAACTTTGGAGATGGTGTAGTCGGTGAAATAATCACCCTCGTTTTCTTCTGTCTGGATGGCGTACTCTGTTTCATTTTGTTCTGTCTAGCCGGAGTACTCTCCTTTCTTTTCTTCTCTGAGGACGTAGTGCTATTATTCGTATTCTTCTTCCGTTGACCACGTTTGCACCGCTTATCCTTTTCAACAGCAGATTTGTATCTCTTCAGTTTCGGTCTACCCGGAAGTGATTTTACGGGTGGCGGTAGACAGCGTTTATTAAGCACTTCTGGTGGTGGAACCAACTCTATGTCTCGAGGATTTATAACTGCTAAGTACATTGAGTAATACTTTGTGAAACGATCATCCATCAGCGTAGTCTCATCAATGTTCTGACTTCTTGCTGCTTTAATCGCGTGCTCGCAAGGGATCTTTTCCACATCGTACTGTCTAAAAGTACAAGTCCTCTCCATAACGAGAAGATTATGTCATTTTTCTTGCGGAGTTAACAGGCTGACTCTAGACAAGCGTTAGATACAGAATTTTTGTTGCCAAAAAATAATTTTTCTTCTGCAAAATTTCAAACCACGCACTGCCGGTGATTAATGCTTTATAAAGTTGCATACCTGCTGTAGATCAACAATACTTTCCTTATATACTCCATCGGTAACTCGGCTACGGTGATCATCAATATGGTTTACTGTTAAATCCTCCATGTAATGGTTTGTTTCATGGAGTTTGAGTTCAACGTATTCGAGGAAATTTGTCTCTAACGAGGCAGCCCTGGATCGCCTTTCCACAAACCACCTTGACAACAAATATGTGATAGATTGCATGAATTTTCGAATAGGGAATGTTTTATCTTCCCAAAGCGCAGAATTAATGGATTATGCAATGTTGCTCGTCATAATACCAAACCTCTCGCCTCGAAACCGTGAACAAGCCCACAATTCAGGATTTGTCGTTTCCAAATAATCTGCTAATTCATTATGTTCTTCACGAATCCAATTAAGGTATTCATTAAATTTCGTCACTTGATATCCATATGCAGCGCTCGCAACCAATTCCATCACTCTGCTGATATTTTTTAACTTCGAGACAATGTTTCCTTTGAGGTGCCAGAAACAGATTCCCCTATCAGCTGGGGGGAATACCTTCTCAACGCCCTTGGCAATTGATGAATGTCGGTCGGAAATGATAGCCAAAATTTCATCGTTACGTACGACCCCACGCAACTGTGTAAAAAACCATTCCCATGAAGCATCGTTCTCTGAGTCGACAACCCCAAAAGAAATTGGAAATATATTGTTATTTGCATCTTGACCTGCAGCTACTTGCATAACACCTCTGTACTTCCCGCTTAGATGTGTTCCATCGACCACAATAACCCTCCTCAAGAACGGAAATCCTTTCATACAAGCATCCAAAGAAATGAACACATACTTAAACCTGTCTTCACCATCACATTCAAGCTTTGTATTCGTACCAGGATCGGCCTGCTCTATTCCGTATAGAAAGGCCGGTAACTCCGCGTAACCCTGCTCATATGTGCCTCTAACTAGGTCCCGTGCAATTGCCAAAGCTTTAAATGCCTTCTTGTAGCCTATATCAATTTTATGTTCAGCCTTAAACGTGGTTCTGATATGCAAACACATAATTCCTTTAAGATCACCACGGCCGCTATGGAGAACAACATACATCTTCACAATACATTTTGGAGTAGTCTGTTGGTGACGGGAATACCTATGGACAGCAGAGAACGTATGAAGCCGTTCAAATTTTTTAACCACAAATCGTTCAGATTGAGGTGTCGCACTCGTCACACGAATCCTCCATTTGCAACCAGGACAAAACATTTTGCTACTAGTACAGCCGGCCTTCAAATGGGGTGGTTGAAAGCATACTTATCTAAGACCGCGAAAATGCTTAATGTTTCGATGAATTCTTCCTTGCACGCGAATTGTCTGCCAAGTCAAATCGCGAAAGAGGATTGCTTTCGTGTTCGAGGTTTCATTCCATCGGACATGCCGCAGAACGAAAACAACGTATGCGCACCCTCCTTCGTCTGCTCTGGGCTGCAGCAACGTGCACGTTTGTTCTCTCTTGGTGGTGTGTTCACAGCCTCTGCTTCTTCTTCCTTTTTTTACTGGCTCCGCGGCCGGGTGGTGAACTCTTCCTGCGGTATCTGATTCTTGTTTTTTCTCTCCGCCATCTGGCAGACCGCATAACGAATGGGGCTTCTGATCTTCAGAAAATCTTACACGCTTCGGAGAACTCATAGGACCTTTGTTCTTTCCTAGTGGTCGTTCAGCAGTAATGGCCACATCACCTTTACCAAAATCTTTGTTCAGATTACAAGCATCATCTGGCAGACCGCAGAAGGAAGGGGGCTTCTGGTCTTCAGAAAATCTTACTCGCTTCGGAGAACTCATAGGAGCTTTGTTCTTTCCTAGTGGTCGTTTTACAGTAATGGCCACATCACATTTACAAAAATCTTTGTTCAGATTACAAGCATCATCTGGCATAACGTAAAAGGAAGGGGGCCTCTTGTCTTCAGAAAATCTTACTCGCTTCGGAGAACTCATAGGACCTTTGTTCTTTCCTAGTGGTCGTTTCGCAGTCTTGGCCACATCAACGGTACCAAAATTTGTGTTCAAATTACAAGCATCATCTGTACCACGAGTTCCAAGACAATCACGGATTTTTTTCAGAGACACACAAAGCCGGATACAATTGGTTATTTCCGATAATGCTATAAAATTTTCAAGTTGCCTATCACTATCCAAGGATATTGGCGGTGTGTCGCTAGGCATGTTCTCAAGATAAGAGTCAAGAAATTTATAGGCAATGTCGACTGCACCCATATCCAACCCGTAATCAGCGCGGACGTCCCGGAGAAATACCTCGAACTTTATTGGTTGTACAATCACATGAAATTTGCTTCCCTTGGTAATTTCGAAATGCCAACCCTGTTGTGTCTTCCATTCTCCAAAAACATTGAACATTAACATCATCTGTGAAAACAGAAAATGTTCATTGAGATGCGATAATTGTTAAGACGTAAATAATAAAGGTCTTCTTCCCGAAAAATGTGCGTATTTTCTTACCAAAACCAGAGGATGTAAGCAATCTAAGTCGAAATTAGACACCAAAAAAAACTTTAAATACTGTGCGGCGCTGGTCGCTATGATCTTAAAAAATATTAGGTTTAGAGTGAAAACGATATTGGGAGCATCCAAACATTATGTCACATATTTTAAAGAAAGAAAATGGTGAACCTGAAACATTTTGAGGCCTACGGTAATTTGGAGACTCGTGGTATAGGTTAAGGCCCAAAATATTTTATGCCTCTCTATCTTTGTGATAGACGTACATCGTCGCTTCCAAAATATTTGAACTAAATTAAGATTTTATTTTTAAAGCATACATTATGTGCAATAAATATAATAAAAGAGAAAACAAACATGATAGTAGAACATCGACGCTTTCGATACTACATGGAAACTGAGATTAGACGCCTCTGGGTATACATGGAAACTGAGATAGAAGGATCGTAAACTTGCCCAAGGAAAAATAGTCGCACCCAAGGGAAATAAAAGACTAGAAACGGTTTTTCATTGGTAAGTTTGCGACCTTCTATCTCAGTTTAGCGACTATTGTATATACATAGAAACTGACATCATCAACCATGGAGTCACTCCTGATATACATGTAGGAGGGATAATATTATCTTCCTAATATTGAGAAGAAGAAGTAAGATCTTGCAAGTTTAAATAGCACCGGAAAGCCAAGATAGAAGTGCATTCATTGACCTCTCGGAAAACTGTTGTGGTTATAAATGAAACGTCCAGATGAAATAAAGCATGTCATAAATTTGAAGAGTCAAGAAGCGGTTTCCCAACAACAAAGCATTAAATCCGAAATTTAAAATAAATAATAATCATGTGATAAACAAAGAATAGATAAGCCCACTTAATATGTTGAGGCCCAAGAAGTCACATGCTAAGCCCAAGAGAGTCAGTCCAATATGTTTGGAAAGTACACACTACGTATCTTGTTTCTTTCCTCTTGTGGTAGCCACGTGGACTATAATCAGTGTTTTCCAATACGAAGACGGGTGGCTTAGAGTCTGCGCTAACAAATAGAAAAATACGCAGACTCTGCCACGATAACGACTCAACTACCTGCCTTGAGTCTGCCGTAAGGAACGAAGGCTAAGTAGAGTCCACTCCGTATTTGCTAACAGTCAGACACGTAAGAATAGAGCCTTCTTTCATATGATTGGTCAAAGCAGGCTCTGCCAGATTAACGACTCAACCGTCTGCTTTGAGTTTAATCCGAGAAGCAGACTCTGCGAGGCTAAAAGGGTAACGGGGGTATTATAAAAATATTGTACCAATCTAAGGAATTCTCAATATGGGTATACCATTTGAGGAATTCATGTGCGCAAAAGTACTATATTAGGAATTCACCCATTTTAAAATATAATTAAAAACATAAAAACTAAATGATAGGGATGATATTTTACCGTTTTTTTATATGATTTTTTGGTGTTTTTAACAAAGAAACTATTTGACTTGAAACATAAACCACTGGATTTCATATTTTTCAGTTTGCAAAGTGTTTTTGTGAAAACAATGCATTTTAGGTCGCAAATGGGCATTTTCTACCAAGTCCAACAAATTTACATCAGAAGTCCAGACCCAAATGAAGGAGATGTTTATTTTGGAATGAAATGAGGAGTTATGAAAATCAAGCCACGTGAGTTAGCTGTCACATGGGCTTGGAATCAAGCCATTAGCCCT
>OVAP01008072.1:0-10202 GCA_900406295.1 Aurinia saxatilis
ACAAAAGGCAAATGACAGCTTTTTCCAAGACTGCAGGCTTCACAGTGTGTCATGGAGCTTTTGCTTATTGAAATAGAGTTGCTTGATGCTAGTTTCTGAAGAACCTGATAACCAGGATGTCCCAGTCGCTTATGCCAAATGTCCTCACTCATATTGACTTGTCTTGATGAGTAAAAGACCTGAGCAGCAGTTTCTTCAAAGACATAGAGACCATCAATGTGCTTTCCCATTCTCAGAGGTTCCTTGGATCCCTTTTCTTTTATCACAACACTTTCAGAGTCAAACTCAACTGAGCATGGATAATCATGGGTTAACTTAGAAACAGACAACAATGATTTAGCAATTTCAAGGCAAACCAGAACATCCTTAAGGGGTAACACACTTGAGGTGGAAGGCAAAGCAGCATGTCCTACATGAGTGATTGGCAGATAATTTCCATCCCCTACCATAACTGAATCGGTTCCATGATATGGCTGAGACTCAAGAAGCTTCTGAGTTGAATTTGTGACATGAGCAGTGGCTCCACTATCAGGGTGCCATTCAGAAGCAGTTGGATCAGCCATCTTGAGGTTCAACATTTGCATTGCAGCCAACACAGCAGGTAAGTTATCTTCATGCTGGTAGCTGTGATCAAATCTTTTCCAGCATTTGAGTGCTGGATGACCTTTCTTTCCACAGATTTGACAGATGGGTTTGTCATCTTGAGAGCTTGTAGCACCAGGAGTTGAACCAGAGGAGATCTGCTGGTGAAATCCTCTGCCACTAGTTGAGTATGAACCTCTCCCTTTTCCTGCTTTGTTGTTGTTATTAGAACTTCTTCTGCCTCAGCCTCCATTTGAGTAGAATGCTTGCTGAGCTAAATTAAACAGCTCAGAGTGCTGGACAGGCTGAGTTTGCAGTTGAGTTTGCTGTGGAGAGAAAGCTTGCTGCATTTGTTGAGCATTGAACGCAATGTGTGGAGACACAGACTGTGTGACTGAATACTCAACAATTCTTTCCTCAAAAGAGCTAATGTTCGCTAAGACTTCCTCATAACTAAGACCAGGTATAACTCTAAGCAAGATTTCAGTTTGAGTAATAATAGCTTCATACTTTTCACCTAATCCCTTAAGTGTATAAAATATTTCCTTCTTATCAGAAACAGGATGACCTATTGAAGCTAGCTGGTCACACAAACTCTTAATCTCCTTAAGGTAAACAGAAAGCGTCTTACTTTGTTTGGAAATAGTCTGTAGTCTTCTCTTCAAGTTTGTCACTCTGGATTCTGTAGCTTTGTTGAAGTAGGATGACAGAGTTGACCAGATCTCTTGAGAGGTTTGACGCCCAATGACCAGACTAGCAACTTCTTCAGAGAGTGACCCTTCAAGCCAAGACTGCACTGCGTTGTCTGCCTNTCTTGAGAGGTTTGACGCCCAATAACCAGACTAGCGACTTCTTCAGAGAGTGACCCTTCAAGCCAAGACTGCACAGCGTTGTCTGCCTGCATCCACAAACCAAAGTCTGGATTTGGAGCAGTATCATCTTGTTCTCCATTTCTCGGGACAGTGATCGTAGGAACTGGACAAGGTATTGTCCCAGTGACAAATCCAAGAAGGTTGTGTGATTTTAGAAATTTTTCAATCTGTAATTTCCAAATGAGATAGTTATTCTCATTTAGTTTTACAGTGACTGAGTTTGAGTAATTTAGAGGAGGATAAGTGTAAGGTTGGACATGAGCCATAACTCTGATACCATGAAAGCAAAGCTAAAGCTTTGTATTTTGAGAGAAATAAATCCTTTTTTTTTATCTTCAACCCTGATCTTACAATCTGATATGCTTAGCCTTTTATACTAGTACATAATTTTGACAGCCCTAGTTTTTCTCTAATCTAGAGCCATTGATTCAAGAGTACTAAACCTATTTGTTGTCACAATCTTGTAGCTTGTACTCTTGTTGTTTTGGCTGTCATTTGTAGTACAATCACCAACTTGCTTAAGATAAGCTTTTGGATAAGCTTCCTCCTCTTGCTTTTCCCTCTTTGACCGTTGATGTTCAAAACCAGAACAGATAGAAGACTCTAGTTGTGACAGAGTCTTTGCTTCATTCTGGTTTTGTCTCAAAGACTCTGGTTGAGACAAAGTCTTTGTTATACTTAGCAAAATTTCTGTGCTTTGACCGTTTGTTCTAACATCTATCGCGGTTTGTTTTTAGCCTTGAGTTTAGAGCATTGCGGTTCTTTGTTCCTTTCTTACTCTTGAGGTTAGTAGAAGTGGCTCTCTCCTTGAGCTAGTAATAGTCGGATCGTAAGGAGCTTGCATATCTTTGATTTTTAGGACGATTGTTGCTTGCATGTTCTGTTGTGGTCTTCTATTGCTTGCCCTTTTCTTGAGAACCCCTATGTAGCTTCAGGGTTTGTAGGGTTCAATTTGCAAATGGTTTTGGCCTTTGGCATTACGGTTGGTCCTCGGGGGAATCAAGAGGGTGATATCAATTGAAGCTCACTCAGTAAAACGAGATGTGTCAGTCCTTTGTGGATTTTGGGGCTGCTTATGGCATTACACATCGTTTTGTTTGGTTATTTACACTGTTATATCCGTCAAGCTAGAGTCCTTGAATCATCTCTCCAGTCTTGGTCCCCTAATTCAATGTTTTGTTTCTGGTTCTTAAGACAAGTTCTCCTGGTTTTATAAAAGGCGTTTGGACTAGCTCCTACTCTTTCGACTGCTTGCTCTCAGCCTAAGTTTAGCTCCCGTGGAGGCAAACCCTTATTGTTTATTCTCACCGTGTACCAGCTTTTGTATGATTTTGGATATAACTTCTGTTGTTGTCATATGTTTCCCAAATGCTCCCGTCTTTTGGGTCTTGTACACTACATTGTATATCTCCCTGTTTTAATGAAAAGTACAAATGGAAAAAAAAATCACTTTAAAGGCTTTTAAGCATCTTTCTACACCATACATGCTATATTGAAATGTAGAGAGTAAGTTTGATTTGTTAGGTGTTTTTTGCATGAAAATTTTTAATCATCCATTCGGTTACTATTTTTGTGCCTATTATATTATTTACAATACTTAATTTTACTTCTTTATTTTTAATTTTTCGTTTCTATAATTCATTTATCATGCCATTTTAGTAGTATTCTCACGTAATTTTTTTGAAAATGTTTAACAAGGTAAAAATATATGTTTAATTATTGACCACACACAAAAATAGAGAAAAACAAAAATTTTGATTCGAATATCTAAAATTCATACATACACATAATTAAGTACTAAAACTAAATTGGATAATGGGCTTAGTAAAAAGTATCTTTAAAATTTTATTGAAACATTTATTTATAATCGTTACTTTATTTTTAATTATTCTTTATAAAATATATAATTATTTTATTAAAAGTCGTGATAATAACCGTTTTATCATTATTAAATACATATAATCGTATCTAACGGTAATCGTGCTAATCGGAACTATATCTAACTGTAACTGTTTTAATCGTCTATTATTTAATAGTTAAAACTGAAGTTACAAAAATTTATAATTGTAGCTGGTGGTTATATTACTCTAACAGCATAAATCATAATTGTGGTCATGCATGAGTCATATTTTTACCGTTGTCAATTTAAAAGGGTAGAAACACCTAACAAACCGAGCATTGATTTGGACCACAATAAAGCACATGTGATTTCGAGAAAATGGACCCTTTTGTTTATCCTTTTTGCTAATGCTTTGTTCTATATCCTACTGTCGACGATCTAGTTACGACATGACATTTACATATATATATATAGAGAGAGAGGCTGTATAATAGAGCTGTCTTGGTCGGAGTTCACTGTTCAATAATGGCTTTACGCTTTCACGGAAGCCTTAAATATCTTTTTTTTTTTTTGTCGGAATAGTAGCTTTTATTAATGTAAAGTTAACGAGGATTTGCTAGTACACGTAGTGCAGTTTTAGCAATGTCATCTGCGATAGAGTTTGCAGATCGAGGAACAAAGGAAAATAAAATGCAGGAAAACAAAGGTATAAGGTTCTGGATGTCTTGAAGAGTTCCAAATGCATCCGAATGAGATCCTTTAGAGTTGATGAGGTGAACTAATTGTTGTAAGTCTGAGTTGATCTTCACAGATAAGTAGTTTGATCTCAGTAGGTCCTAGAGAGCAGAGAGAATAGCCAGAGCTTCCGCAGCAAGTACCGAAGGTGTATGTTGACAATGGGAGGAGCCTTGTCGTACATTGATCTCCAAATTGGTTCTAATATTCCATCCAAAGCCCGCAGCCTTTAAATCAGCCCTCCAAGCAGCATCCACATTACAAATGAAATCAACCGGAGTCTCATTGACTTGACGATGTGGTACAATGGTCCGTGGAACAGAGTGCTCTGTTTGAGCTGCTGTCCATTCTTTCGCCGTATAGCATGCTCGTGCGATAATCGAGCTAGGATCCTCGCTTAAGTTATTAAATACCAGAAGGTTTCTGGATTTCCAAATGGCCCATGCTATCCAGGGATAGAGGGGTCCCAAATTCAAGCCTGTAGGAGGAAGAGTTTTCACCTGACGTAGTTGAGTAAATCGTGTAGTGATTGGCGACGTAGTAGTAAAAGATAATCTTGTTGCGAGTGGGGCTTGGTCCCATACCGTTATCGCAAACGGGCAATCGAACAGGAGATGTGTGATAGTTTCCATTGCATCACAGCGGTTGCATTTGGGTTCCATGGGTATAGTGCGTTGAACCAGAGCCGCTTTTGTCGGAAGTGCATCGTGTGCTGCTCGCCACAGAAAGTGCTTGGTTTTGGGAGGTATGGGTAGTTGCCATATTTCTGTAGACCAGGCGAAGGTCTGTAGAGTCTCCGGAAGAGCTGGCTGAGGGGTCGCCTTGCGCGCCACCTTATATCCGGATTTTGTCGTGTAAGTTCCATTAGGAGTAAAGACCCAACTCTCTCTATCTGCAACAGGGGAGCAGCTTGGAACGATCGAAAGGACCTCATCTAGGTGATGTGGAATTATTTTCTGGATTTTCTCTCTGCACCAGGTATTAGACGCATGGGATTTTAGTTCAGAGACAGTCAGCTCGAGTTGTGCCTGTGGAGCAGGTCCGAGCACTCGTTTTGGTTCAGAGGTGGAGAGCCATGCATCGTTCCAGATTAGCGTTTGTGAACCATCACCAATAGTTCTTCCCAGACCTTGTTTTAGTAGTTCCCTTCCGATAATAATTCCTCTCCAGCCATGGGACATCGAGGCAGATGTATAGCAGTCCAAAAAGGTAGAGTGTTTGCAATATTTACCGAATAAAACTCTGGCCAGTAAACTATCAGGGGTAGTCAACAGTCTCCAGCTTAACTTAGCCAATAGTGCATCATTACAGGCTTCAATATCTCTAAAACCCAAGCCTCCATCTTTTGTAGGGAGAGTGAGTTTGTCCCATGCCACCCAGCTAATTCTTCGTTTATCTGGTTTTATATCCCACCAAAATCGCACCAGGGTTGATTGAATTCTTTTACATAGGGACAAAGGGATCTTGAAGCATGACATGGTGTAATTTGGGATGGCGGCTAGAACAGATTTCAGGAGGGTGTGTTTTCCTGCCGAAGATAGAAATCTAGTTGACCAACTGATGCCTCTATGCTTCATACGGTCAACAATAAAGGTAAAGAGATCCTTCTTTTTGCGACCAAAGTGTTCAGGCAAGCCTAAATACTTTCCTATGCCTCCTTCCTTGTCAATTCCTAGAGTACGTTTGGCTGCAGCTTTGGTTGCTGGCGGTGTCTTTGAGGAGAAAGTTATTGCGGACTTATGGCAATTGATAAGCTGTCCAGACACTGTTTCATATTGCTTGATGATGCGAACTAGTTCTTTACAGCTAACGACATCTGATCGACAAAAGAACATCGTGTCGTCTGCAAAGAGTAGATGATTAACTCTCGGACTGCCTCGGGATACACGAATTCCTGCTAATCGGCCACTGCTTTGTGCCTTTCTGCACAACCCCGATAAAACTTCACTACATAAGATGAATATATATGGTGATAAGGGGTCTCCTTGTCGAATTCCACGTGTCGGCTTAACATGACCTTGGGAAGAGCCATTAATTAAGAAAGAGTAATTGACTGTGCGAATACATTGCATTATCCAGCCAACCCAATTTGCATGGAATCCCATACGCTTGAAAACAGCTTCGATGAAAGGCCACTCAAGCCTATCATAGGCTTTGCTCATATCAGTTTTCACTGCCATTGAACAATGCTTAGTAGCGCCTGAGGTCTTAAGATAATGTAAGGTTTCATGTGTGATTAGCACATTATCAGATATCGCTCTCCCTTTGACAAAAGCATACTGGTTTTCAGAAACTATCAGCGGGAGCAAGGGCTGTAGTCGGCCAGCCAGAAGCTTTGCTATGATTTTGTAATAGACGTTACATAATGCGATAGGTCGATAATCAGCCACGGTCCGTGGTGCTGCGATCTTAGGAAATAGACGTACATGAGTGTCGTTTATGTTTCTCGGTAGTACACCGGACGTGAAGAATAGTTTGATTTCTGCGATGAGCTCATGCTTCATAGTGTCCCAATTTGCTTGAAAAAAGCTAGAGGGGAATCCATCGGGGCCAGGGGCCTTATCACCATGAATAGAGAAGAGAGCCGATTTGATCTCCTTTTCCGTTGGTGCCTTTATTAGTGTTTGATTCATTGCATCCGTAACACATGATGTTAGTGCTTCATCAACCGTGTGCAGCGAGGATACATCTTGTGAGGTATACATCTTGTCAAAATATTCTTGAATGACCATAGAAATTTGGTCTTCCTTGTATACACTTCTGCCTGAGGTATCCTCAATTACAGAGAATCTATTGGACACTCTTCTCCCGCGAGCTATGGCATGGAAATAGGAGGAGTTTTTGTCACCAGCCTGAAGCCACAGGAGCCGACTTCTATGCCTCCAATAAATTTCCTCTGCGTCATAGTCCTTCAATAATTCACTTTGTAGTCCTTTGATTAACTCTTGATTAGGGATTGGTGCGGAGAGGGCTTTCTCCAGCTCTTCTTGACGCTGCTTGATTTGTCGCAAGGTATTTTTTTTTTCTCTCTCGACCATTTGATGATATCATCGCGCACATAACAAATTTTGCGATCGATAGCCAGACCATGAGATGCTTGCCATTCTTTGGCCACCAACGCTTTGATCTCCAGGTTATCCTTAAGGCTTCTGTCAAAGCGAAAAGATTTGCGTTTCTTCTCTCTCGTGTCATCGAACCATGTCATAATAGGCCGATGATCAGAGCCTTCGAATCTCAAGTATTCTCTGCGACAAGCAGGAAATAGTTCCATCCATTCACTATTGGCCATCGCTCAGTCCAAGCAGCATCTAACAAGGTGGCCATATCGATTCCCTCTCCAAGATAGCGAATCACCAGAGAATTGTATATCATATAGGTCCGTAGCCGAGAGAAAAGATCTGAAAACAGAGAAGGAACCCTCTGATCGAGTTGGGCCTCCTATCTTCTCTGAATTACTTGTGATATCATTGAAATCGCCGGTGATGAACCAAGGGCCACCTCGTGCTTCGTGTATAGATTGTAGTTTGTCCCAAACTGCTCGACGTTGGGTATGGTCCGGGTCTCCGTACACAAACATCGCATTAAAGTGCTTATCTTCGAATGTAATATGAGTGTCAATATAATTTTTGCAAGAAGAAGAAACTGTTAACTTTATTTCTTGCTTCCATAGAATTACAAGGCCTCCACTACTACCAATTGGGGACACAAAAAAATGAGACGAGTAACCCATCCAATTTAATTTACGAAGAACAAAATTGTCCGGCCGTTTTGTCTCCGTAAGAAATAGGACTTCTGGAGAGATATTTTGGCGTATCTCTCCCTTAAATATCTATCACCTATTATATAATCATAAGGGTTTAAATGAGATCTTTTGAATCATTTGACTATTCAGAACCAATTTCAAAGTTAAACTTGGCTCCTCTTAGTTAAATGGATCAAAATGATAGAGAGACAAAGCAAAATAAAACTAATTATGAATGAACAAATCTTTTTAGGAGTGCCCTCTTTTACAATTTTGAATAAAAGCTCATGCTTAATAAGTATCCATGTCCCTACCTTAATCACAAACTTCACATAAACAATCAGACTACGCTCTCAAACTTTTTCTTTTATACATTACTTCCTTTCACCATATTATTCACAAACTAATTTGTTTTTCTTGTTTTTTTTGAGAAATAACACACATGTACAGAAACAAAGTTGAATAGTCCAATAAAACATATCAAAAGTCTTAAATATAAATTCTTAATAGTGTATTATGACCTTTACTAGTTATTTAAAATTGTAAGGAGCATATTAGATCGAGTTATTGAAACGCTTTTTGATATATTATGATTTTCTGCCTAAATATTTTAGATTATAATTCACGGCACCTCGGAAAATTACATGTAAATACACCAAAAAAATAACACGATACATATATATCAAATATTGTTATTTTTCTAAATGAGATTTCACAACTATTCAAGTGGCATTATTGCATTACAAAATTATATTAAAAACATGATGAGACATCTGAATTATAAAAGAGGTGAAGGGTTCACAAAAGATTTGAAATAAATCCGTTTTTCTATATTATCTTCTTTGTAGTAGGGACTGGTTTCAACTCAAAACGGTATTATAAACATTTCGGTTCTTGTTTCTAACTTTAAAAACTCTTAATTCATATATAAAACTAATAGTTAATATAATTTGGAAGAGAGAGTGAGAGCGAAATCATTGGGGCAGAGAAGAAAACCTAAAGCTTACACCTTTTTTGTTAGTATATCACGCGTGCTGTGTTCTTCCTTTGTCTCCCTATTTCACAACCCAAGAATCTTTTCCATAATAACAAATTATACAGTAAACATCTAGATTATATATATATGTGCATACATAATATGGCTCCTTTGCATTCTACTTCATTCTTTATAAATAAGTAAGCTTGTAGAGGGAGCGGGAACTCTTTTTATTTAAGGGAGTAATCTTGGATTGACTTTCAAAGAATGTCTGTGAGTATTTATCTTACTTACATTTTCATATATCCGCATTACATAGAAGAAGATATGCATATTAATTAACCGAGATGTGAATTTGTAGATGGCAGTGGAGATAAGAGTTCCAAACTTGGATTGTGAAGGATGTGCTTCTAAGCTTAAGAAGACTCTGCTTAAGCTGAAAGGTATATATATATATATATATATTCAACCTTAATTAGAAGGAGGATTTTGGTTTGGTTTTTTGACGTGATCATATATGGCGCAGGAGTGGAGGAAGTGGAAGTAGAGATGGAAAGCCAAAAGGTAACAGCTCGAGGATACCGGTTGGAGGAAAAGAAGGTACTGAAAGCGGTACGAGGGGCTGGTAAGGCAGCTGAACCGTGGCCATACCGGTCTGGTAATAGCCACTTTGCTTCCTTTTATAAGTATCCATCTTATGTCACCAACCACTATTACTCCGACGCCCACCGTACCGACCCCACCGGTGGTGTCCACAGTTTCTTCCATACTCCAGCCGTCTACTCCGTCGCCGTCGCCGGTGATGAGATTGCCGCTTCTCTGTTTAGCGATGATAATCCCCATGCTTGTACCATTATGTAACCCCCCCCCCCCCCCCCCCCCCCCCCCCCCCTCTTTTTTTTNNNTTTTTAATCTATATATACACAAATATGTTTCATTGCTGTTCTTTATAAACGAGAGATTCCAAATTAAAAACTCAGACTCATCTCCAGGTTTTTGCCTATTAATACCCCGATCACAACTTCAATATTAAAATGAGAAAGTAATTTTAGATGTTTCACAGACACATTCAATCTAATGAACCAGCATGCGTACGAACTGAACTAAAATGTTATTCATGAGTCAAACTTTTAGAAAATGAATTGCACCTTTTTTTAATGAATCTCCAAAATAAAACTAAAAATACATTTTTTACAAGTTGCAATTTTAGTTATGGTATTATGAATACTTCTCTTCTTCTTTTTGTGTTATAAAGTGTTTGCCTTAAAAAAAAAATCATTACGAAATTAACACTTGTAAACAATTTATAACTGCGATTTCGTAGAGGGACTATAATAATTATTTTTATAATTATGAAAAAGTTATAACAATTTTATAAATAATTAATGCCTATTAATACATGGCCGCACTACAAGAAAACATCCCTATTGCTAGGGAAGAATTCCTAGCAAATTC
>OVAP01008073.1:0-10202 GCA_900406295.1 Aurinia saxatilis
CACATTCGATCAAGCAGTGGAATCCGCGTAAACACGGAACCGACCATCTTAAATGAAGACAATGCTGCATGCGCTGCTCAGACAAAGGAAGGATATATCAAAAGCGATAGGACCAATCATATCCATCCGAAGTTCTTTTCATATACACAAGAGCTAGAGAAGAATAAAGAAGTTGAAGTGAAATATGTCCGATCATCTGACAACGCAGCAGATCTCTTTACAAANACTATTCGAGGGGGAGCTTGCGTGGTTGCACTTTTTTTCCCTTACCATGGTTTTTCCGACAGGGTTTTTCTGGAAAGGTTTTTAACGAGGCAACAAAATGTATTAACGCAAACAAGTCATAGTGACACTGGTCTCCAAGGGGGAGTGTTAGAAGTCAGCAATTACGGCTCAACAAACAAACGCGTCTGCTTTGTTATTTATTATTATAAAAGTGGACCCCACTGTCACTATGCAAGTACAGTAACATCTGTTTTTTTCTATATAAACGATCGATTCGATCGTTTAATTTACACAACTCAATAACAAGAACACTTCTCTCTGATAAACTCTCTCTTCCTCTCTCCCTTTTATTTATCAGTGTTCCATTCCCAATCGGGTATAAATTTCTTTATCTTTATTTATATTCATTATTCCGATAAAGTCATATTATTATTATAACAAATTTCACTTTTTTTTAGTTTATACGGCTAAACATGAACAAAAAGAAGAAGAAAAAAAAACAATGAGAAATCCTCATATAATCATGAAATTCCAGCTTTAGGTGCATATTTAAATTTAAAGAAAACAAAAAGCTCCAACATCATTATATATTTATATTAAAGATTGACAGGCCTTAACTTTGTCATCTAAATTCCTCAATTCACACATGGCGATTCTCTTTTTCATAAAGGTCAAGTCTTTTTCCAACTTTGCCTGCCATCAAAGCAGAGGTAAAAACGAGTCTAGAATACCAAAAGCCTCTTTTTTTCACGTTTCCACGAAACTTTCATTCTTGCTTATTTCAAGTCAATAATAAGAGTCTCTTTGTTTCTTTCTTCTCTCGTAATTCCTCTTTGATTTTGATCTTCTCTCCATCATACTAAATGGATTCTTCTTCTTCTTTTTCCCTTACCAATATTGTTGCTGCTGCTGCAATAGGCTTCTTCACGGTTTTATCTGCAGTGCTTTTCTTGTTCTACGGAAAATTCAGATCCCATCAAGAAACCAAAACAATGGAAGAAAATAAAACAGTGGCTTCTTCTTCACTTGTTCCATTGTCTTTGCCTCATACTTGGAAACACCATGTCTTCCCGAGCTTCCACGGGGCAGATGTCCGCAGATCCTTTCTCAGTCACATCTTGAAGGAGTTCAGAAGCAAAGCAATAGACCTATTCATTGACAATGACATAGTGAGGAGTAAGTCGATCGGTCCTGAGCTCGTAGAAGCTATAAGAGGATCAAGGATTGCGATTGTCTTGCTCTCCAAGAACTACGCTTCTTCCACATGGTGCTTGGACGAGTTGGTGGAGATCATCAACTGCAGAGAAGAGTTGAGTCAAACAGTGATGGTCCTTTTCTATGAAGTGGATCCAACTGATGTCAAGAAGCAGACCGGTGAATTTGGTAAGGTCTTCAGAAAAACATGTAAAGGTAAAACAAAGGCCGACATCGGAAGGTGGGAACGTGCTTTGGCGGAAGTGGCCAAAATCGCCGGTTACCATTCAAGAAACTGGTTCGTAGCTTTTAATCTTTCTAACTCATCTCGAAAACTTATATGTGTACCTTTTAAACAACAGTCATCTCGAAACATTCATATCTCTCTTATGTCTTTAATCTACATATAGTATGAAAACTATACACTTGGTGTATTGGATCATGAGTTTGAAATGGTTTGATGTTTAATGAGGTTTTGGAAGAGTTTTGATGATTTGTAAAAGTTTTCATGAAATCACATCAAATTCTACCTAAAACCATGCGAAAACCATGCGATTTGAGTATTTCCATTTTTAACTAAAAAAACTCATCCAAAACACTCTAAAATCTCTTAAAACCAAATGATTAAAATATTTCCAATAACACCGAATTTGATGTTGTTTGTTAAAATCACTAGTCCAATAACACTGTTTTAAAAGTTTTTTTAAAATACATGTTCCAATAACATTGAGTTTGTCAAATCACACAAAACCACTCCAAATACATGATCCAATACACCCCTATAATTAGAGTAAGAGTCTTCATTTCTTTGATTTACAAATACGAGAACTAAGTTAAGAAGAGAAAAGACATTAGTCTATATCCTATTGCCAAAAACAGATATGAGAATATTCCAATAGTATATCTTTCCATGACTGTCCATCATCTTTTGTTCAGGGATACTGAAGCAGAGATGATTGAAACAATTGCCACTGACGTTTCGAACAAGTTGAATATTTCAACACCATCAAGTGATTTCGACCGCTTAGTTGGAATGGAATCTCATATGATTAAGATGAGACCATTGTTACGGCTTGATTTGGAGGAGGTGAGGATAATTGGGATTTGGGGTCCGTCTGGGATTGGTAAGACCACAATTGCTAGATTTCTATATAACCGACACTCCAAAGATTTCCAACTGAGTGTCTTTATGGAGAATATCAGAGCAAGGTATCCAACACCAGCTTGTTCTGATGAATACAGTGTGAAGTTACATTTACAGGAGCAGTTTATGTCTCGATTAATCAACCAGAAGGGTTTCAAGATTCCACATTTGGGAATTATTAAAGATAGGTTGAAAGACAAGAAAGTTCTTGTAGTCCTTGATGATGTAGATCAGTTAGTACAACTAGAAGCCATGGCAAAAGAAACTTGTTGGTTTGGTCCATGGAGTCGGATTATCATCACAACACAAGACCGAAAGCTTTTACAAGCTGGTGGGGTCAACCATACTTACAAAGTGGAGTTTCCATCAAGGGATAAGGCTGCTCGGATGTTATGCATGTATGCTTTTGGTCAAGAGACACATGAGTATGGTTTCGCGGAGCTTGTCGAGGAAGTTACAAGACTTGCGGGTGAACTTCCATTAGGGCTTAGGGTAATGGGTTCCTATTTCCGAGGAATGTCCAAGCAGGATTGGACAAACACACTACCAAGATTAAGGGCTCGCCTTGACGGACAAATTGAGAGCATTTTAAAGTTTAGTTATGATGTCTTATGTGATGAAGATAAATATATATTTCTTCATATAGCCTGCTTTTTCAATAATGAAGCGGTCAATATAGTGGAAGGTTGTCTAACAAAGAGTTGTTGTGGTGTGACACAAGGGCTACACGTCTTAGCTGAGAAGTCTCTCATATCCATGGATTGGGGAATGATAAGAATGCATAATTTGCTAGTCCAACTGGGAAAAGAAATTGTGCGAAAACAATCTGATAAGCCTGGGAAACGCCAGTTTTTGGATGATGCAAGAAATATTGGTGATGTACTGAGTGATGACAAAGCCGTAAGTTTTTTACATGAGTATTTTATTACATTGCTCTCTACAAATTAAATTGAGTGTATTTGATTAACTAACAATCTCTATTTGTGTTTCATTTGGTTCTTTACAGGATTGTAGCAATGTTATTGGAATAGATCTCACGTCCTCTTATGACAACAAGGAGAATATAGCATGTATAAGTGAAAGAGCCTTTGAAAATTTGTCTAATCTCCAGTTCTTAAGAATCAATGGCAATGACACCAATCTGCGAAATCTGAACTTCGTATCTCGAAAACTTAGTTATCTAAGTTGGGAGGATTTCCAGATGTCATGTTTACCTTCTAGCCTTCATCCAAATTTTCTTGTGAAACTAGACATGCAATTTAGCAAGCTTGAGAAATTGTGGGAAGGAATTCAAGTAAGTACTCTTTTTTTTTTCTCTATGAAAATCTAATTCTTTCATATCTATCTAGAATCTGATATTTATTTTCCTGTCACAATGTTTTAGCTTTATGAGTATGTTTACTACTAGATAACATAATTTTGGCACATATTTGGCGACATCTACTTTTTACGATTTTGCTCGTCATTTTTGCAAATTTATTGACCAAAAGCAAGCATGCAAAATCATAAATTTGCTCGTCATCATGTAGAATACTGTCATGGTAATTTTCAAACAACATCCACGCTAGTTTATTCTACGACAGTATTTATTCTACATGATATCATGTTATTTAACGAAAATCGTGTGAAACAAACATTCAATTATTTAATATTTGTTATATTTTAAATAAATGCCATATCAGACTATCTAATTAATGTTCAGTACTAACTGTATCAACGGGTTCTTGTGTTGTGCTTATTCTGTTTGTCATTACAGCCTCTTAGCAATCTCAAGCTGATGGATTTGAGTTTTTCAGAAAGCTTGAAAGAGCTTCCTGATCTATCAACTGCCACGGAACTATGTGAGTTGAATCTCAACTATTGCTCAAGTCTGGTAAAGATCCCTCCCTCTATTGCAAATGCAGTTAATCTCCAAACATTAAATCTCAATTACTGTTTTAGTCTGGTGGAGCTCCCAACTTCCATTGGAAGTTTAATAAATCTCCAAGAATTAGAACTCAATTATTGCTCAAGTCTCGTGGAACTTCCTTCCTCTATCGGAAATGCAATTAATCTCCGAAAATTGGAACTCACTTATTGCTCAAATCTGGTGGAGCTTCCATCTTCTATTTGGAGTGTGGTTAAGGACTTGAATCTCTCACATTGCTCAAGACTGGTGGAGCTCCCTTCTTTTATTGGGAATGCAATGAACCTACAAAAACTGAATCTTACTTGTTGTTCAAGTCTGGTGGAGCTCCCTTTCTCTATTGGAAATGCTATCAATCTCAAGGATTTGGATCTCAGTAGGTCAAGTATGGTGAAGCTCACACCCTCTGTTGGGAATTTAATTAATCTCCAAAAACTGAATCTGAGTTATTGCTATAGTTTGGTGGAGCTCCCTTTCTCTATTGGAAATGCCATTAAACTTCAAGAATTGAATCTCTTTCACTGCAAAAGGCTGGTTGAGCTTCCTTCTTCTATTGGCAATGCAATTAATGTAGAAGAATTAAATCTCAGTTATTGTTCAAGTCTAGTGAGACTTCCAACCTCTATGGGAAATGCGACTAATCTTCAAAAATTGGATCTCCATTATTGCTCAAGTTTGGTGGACCTCCCTGCCTCTATTGGAAATGCAATTAATCTACGGTATTTGAATCTTAGTGACTGCTCAAGTTTGGTGGAGCTCCCTACCTCTATTGGAAATGCAATTAATCTACAGGAATTGGATCTTAGTGATTGTTCAAGTTTGGTGGAGATCCCTTCATCTATTGGAAATGCAATTAATCTACGGTATTTGTATCTCAGTGACTGTTCAAGTTTGGTGGAGCTCCCTACCTCTATTGGAAATGCAATTAATCTTGAAATATTGAATCTCAAGGGTTGCTCAAGTCTGGTGAAACTCCCTTCTTCTATGAAAAGCCTTCATAGATTGTGGAAATTAAATTTGAAGGGATGTTCAGAGTTAGACTTTCCTCTTACCAACATCAACTTGGAATCTCTTGAACTACTCAGTCTCTCTAATTGCTCCTTTCTAAAAGACTATCATGAGACTCCCACATATATTGAAGGAGGAGCGCCTTCGATGATGGAGCCGTGGCCTCTTCTTCTGAGATTAGTTATATCATACTGTGAAATGCGAGAGCTTGGTCCACAGATTGGGAGAATATCTAGTCTACGTTACCTTGCATTAAGGGGAATGCAGAATCTGGTATCACTCCCACAGCTTCCAGATTCCCTGTCGTTCCTAGATGCAAAAAACTGTGAGTCCCTCGAGAGACTAGACTGCTCCTTTCACAATCCAGATATTCTTCTCAAATTTGTTAAATGCTTCAAACTAAATCAAGAAGCTAGAGATCTCATCATCCAAACACCAACCAGTGAATATGCTGTCTTGCCCGGTGAAGAAGTTCCTGTGTACTTCACTTACCGAGCTTCTAGGAGTTCCTTAACAGTAAAGTTAAATCAAAAGCCGCTTCGCACATCAACAAAATTTAAGGCTTGCATCATATTTGGTAATAAGGACGGATGTGATTTTGGAGAACGGGAAAAAGTAGAGGTGTATTGTAGCATCACGTCCAAACAGAATGCTCTCACTGCTTGTATATCAGATAGTAAATCACTAGAACCAGTTCTCCCGGAGCATCTGTATACATTCGAGGTCGAAGCAATGGAGGTGACTTCCACCGAGCTTGTTTTTGAGTTCAAGTTTCGCAAATCCAACGAAGCCTGGGAGATAAAAGAATGTGGTATATTCCACCTCTTGGAGGTCCCTTCTTGTTGATGAAGTTATAACGAGAGACAAATATTGAAACCCAAGTCAGACAGAGAAGCATAATGACAGTGTGGAGACGAAGAAGAGCAGGCAAAACCACCAGAACTTGTTTGTGAAGAGACAACTTCATAGGGATTGACTAAGGTACATTTGCCAAATTGCTTTTGACACTACTCATCTGATAGTATATATGTCTAATCAAGAATCAATTATTTTTCGTGTAAGGTGTTCGATGCATGGATTAAGTAAACTCCAGCTTCCTGTATCCTGATCGCTAAAAGAACGGTATGGTGTAGCAAAACTAAAGGCCTGTACTTTTTTACTTCCCAAGGTTTTGTTTATGGGGTGGAAAGTTAACATGAGTTTTATGATTTTGAATCAAACATGGAGTCTTGATTTATGACCAGGTTAACAAGATTAGGTATGGTTTGGCAAGATCATTGGAGCTTGTTTGTAGATGAAGAATTTCACAAGGTTTGATTAAGGTAAATTTTCCAAATTGCTTTTGACACCACTGTTTAATAGATTATAGAGTTTCTGATTAAGAATCATTCACCATTCAATTATTCTAAAATTTAAAATTAAAATTCCAGTTTCAGTTTCCAGAATGCCTAAAGACTGGCCAACTGTGAAAAATCAAACGCTTGTGGATATTTATTTCAAAGGTATAGAAGGCTTTTTGCTTACTAGTGGGATTACATGATTGATTAATACTTTATCTTGTTACAATCGGTTGTGACAGCTTTAGCCTATTGCAAGGTATATCTAAGAGAAAGCTCTATTTGATATTGCCAATTTTACAGCTTTTAGATTGTTATGATCTGTGCGGTTGTTGTAGTAATATATCCTCAGTGAGCTAAGTTTACTTTAAATATGACCGAACAATCAAAACATACTAGTGAGTAGAAGTTTTTTTTCCTGTTGAGATTGTGATGTAAAAAGCGTGAGACAAGTGTAACAACTCAGAAAGCTGATGCTAAGGTTGTACACGTACACTACCAGGCCAAACAAAACATTGTATAACCTTGTCTAAAACATAATACTTTGCCAATATAATGAATTCAGAAGAGAGAAAAGAGTTTGGAAGTAGTAATCTTGTTGTCACCTAGTTACATTTTTTTTTCTCACTGAAAGGTTGTTGTATTCATAAACCAGAGAGTTCAAACTATTACAGTGGCTCCCCTCATAAAGCAGGAATCCAAAAAGAAAATAGTCTCAAAAGAGAGAACAAAGAAACCGAACTGAGGGATCACTAATCACAAAGATTAGGATCATGACAGAAAAAGGAGACAAAAATGACCACAAAATACATCAACACTTTGGAGCAGGACAATCTGCATCAAGCAGCCCTTTTATCCAACCAGGAGCACATCAGCCACATATGAATGAAACCGCATATCTTCTACGACTGGGTTCAAACACCAAGTCCCAGTCGAGTTGATCCTTAGTGTAGTGATGATATCGAGCAAAGGTCAAAGTAAACCATGAAGAGCAGGCCATTTTGAAGGCTCGGGGAAAGCTTTCGACGTATCCATGAAGTTTCACATAGAGGGAAAACTTTACTTATCATATAAATTTGGAAAAGTCTGAAGCTTCAACTATTTAAAGTTTCCCCTGTACAAATAAAATCATGCAAACTGAAATATGAAACTTGAATAAGAGCATAGCTTTATTATCTATGAACAAGGGAATCCAAACCTGAGACTGAAGGCTGCAAGGTAGAGGTGGAGGTCTACGGTGCTCTAAAAAAGCACATGGACTCTTGATGTGAAGATGGACAGACGTGGAAGAGTCGAATACCACATCCTGTTATTCTCAATTCTTTATCACAATGAAAATCCAAATCAGCTAATGGATAATTGTCTTTCTTTACAGGGAAATTGCAGTGGAACATGATGAGATTATGATTCATATGTGTCCAAAAGGGCAGAATGAGACGATCAACTGATTCATAGTGGTATCCATCTCTGCCTCTGAAGGTGCAACACACCTGGATCGCATCATAGAACCTTTCCCGTTCTGTCGTGTTGGCCTCGATCACAATGCAAGCCTTGAACCCCAAGAATTTCTCAGTGATAGAGCTTTGACGTAGACAAATGGTCATGGAACTTCCGCTAGCTCGGTTAGTGAAATATGCAGGTACATTTCTACCTGGTAAGATAAGATAACCAAAGTTTGACAGCTGGATCAGAACGTCTTGGTCCAACTTGAAGCAGTTAATAACATTGAGCATGATCTCAGGGTCTTGAAAGGGTCGAGATATACTCTCAAGTGCTTCACAACTATCTGCACGTAGGTATTTTAGTGACACAGGGAATTCAGGCAGTGATACGAGATTTATGCAGTTACTGAGGATTAGACATCGCGGTTGAATGGAAGTCCATAAGTTTGGAAGTTTCTTGAAAGTGTTGTCAGACAAATCTAATGCCCTGAGAGATGTTGAGGCTATGTCGGGATGGTTACGCCAGTTATCTTCCTTCCATGCCCTGCAGTCTGACAAGCATACCTCCTCAAGGTGTTTTAGCTTGGAAATGCTTGGAGAGACATATTTTAGCTTATTGCAACCATTCATGTTTAGATAAGCAAGCCCAGTGATATTCTCAATCCACCAAGGAACTTCTTCAATTGCAGTTCTGTCTAGATGAAGCTCTGAGATATTCATTGAAATATCAGGAAAACTCCTTAGCTTTGTGCATCCACTGAGATCAAGGTGATTAAGAGATTCCAAGTTGATGCCACCTGGAAGGACCTCGAGCTTTATGCATCCTTCCATATTCAACTCCTTCATCTTGTTGAGATTCTTAATAGACGAAGGAAGCTTCACCAAACTTGAGCAAAAGTTGAGATTTAGTATTAGAATGTGTCAAATGTCCCACATGGCTAGCTTGGACAATGACACACTAATATATAAGGGTCATGGGTCAATCCACTCATTGTCAATTGGTTTTGATTTGGAAGCCCATGATTCCTAATATGGTATCAAAGCCCAAGGTTGGCCCAACAAGCGATTTCCCACAAAATGGTTTCCCACATTCAAAGTGGCCCGTCTTGTTGTGGTGCGAGATGATTGTGCGTTTCCCGCGCTCATCTGGAGGTGGCCTATTAGAATGTGTCAAATGTCCCACATCGCTAGTTTGGGCAATGACACACTAATATATAAGGGTCATGGGTCAATCCACTCATAGCCAATTGGTTTTGAGTTGGAAGCCCATGATTCCTAATATGGTATTGAGTTGGAAACCCATTATTCCTAATATTTAGTTCCACCAAATTGGTGGTCAAGGAAAGATCTGAGATTTGCTTCAGCTTTTCAGATCCCCATAAATCTTGAGGTTTCTAAGCGGCTAAACAGAAAGCAAGACAAAGACAACAAACATTAAAAATATGTTAAGACATCCTACAAAATGATTCAATTTGATAACTGAAGTTAGACTTATAGACATCAATTTTCACTAAAACTTACTTGAACTCCTTCCCACAATTTCTCAAGCTCGTTGTCCCACATTCTAAGTTCAACAAGATTTTCTGGACGAAAGTTAGAAGGCAAGCATTTCATCGCGTATGTGCACCACTCCAGTAATCTAAGTTGACGCCATAGACTGTAGAAGCCTCCCTTCAAATGCAACTTGACTTCTTTATTCCCATATAAGCCTCTGAAGATTCTCAGAAACCAAAGATTTTTCATTCGTTTGAACGCCCTGACGCTCATAGCCAATGTCTCATCCATTTCTGATGTATTCAACGATATTCCTAAAATGCTTTCGGTACCCTGCAAAAACATTAGCTATTTTTAGTTACAACTACCTTATATCAGTAACCAAATAGTTTTCTCAAGAGACATATCTGAAGGAAAGTTGTCCTGAAATCACACTGTATGACTCAAACATG
>OVAP01008074.1:0-10201 GCA_900406295.1 Aurinia saxatilis
AGGCAAACAGTTAACATAAATGACTAAGTCTCCATCTATTCAGGCCGAGGTAGGGTCTTAAAAGAGTGACCTCGGCCAAACACTTTCTGGTGCAATGACGAGGAAGTCTTCTTGAGTCACTTCCTCGGCATTGCCCACATAGCAAAACATGCCGAGCACCTTAAACCAAACTATGAGTTCGGCATAGTCAATTATACTCATAAAACCAGGGACATTATCCAAATCATGTCCTCGGTCGTCCTTGAGAATGCCGAGGACAATTGTCGAAACGCGTACTCGGCGTAGCATGGTACACACACAGCCGTGGACACGATCACTAGTTCGTCCTCGACATAACTTCTATTCATCATGACAGGCCGAGGAAATAACAAGAATCATGTCCTCGGCCCATCACTGTCATTCCCCTTAGGCCAAGCTTACCAGCCAACAACGGTGGGCCGAGTAGCCCAGAATAACAAGGCCTTAGGCCCACAGGAACGAGCCGACCTGAAGGCGAGAATGAATCGGGAAGATGCAAGAAGATTTAGGTGTTTAACATATCTCTAAGTCGGCATATTTCTGTATAAATATCTCCTTAGGTTAAACTTGTAGATCATCTCTTTCGAGCCTAGCAAACCCTAAAAGCTTACGCTGCGGAAGACCTTTTTCTCTTAATAAAATCCAAAGCAACCTTTTGCTAGTTCTTTCTGTTTGTGTCCGCTCTTTGTATCGAGTCCCTCGTTAAAGAACCTCGAACAAATAGTGATTGTGTGATTTTACCACACAATCGCCTCCTTAAAGTTGGATCCATCATGGAATCTAAGTACCCAGATTACGAACCCGGTGATCGTAAAAAAGAAGAATGGAAATTGGAGAGTGTGCGTAGAATTTACCAACCTAAACAAGGCGTGTCCCAAAGACAGGTTTCCACTTCCACACATCGATTAACTCGTAGAGGCTACGACTGGAAACGAGCTACTAAGCTTCATGGACGCATTTTCTCGGTATAATCAGATCTTCATGCATCCCAATGACCGCGACAAAATGACGTTCATTACAGATCGAGGCACCTACTGCTATAGAGTTATGCCATTCGGACTGAAAAACGCCGGAGCTATATACCAACGGCTAGTGAACAGAATGTTTGCGAAACAACTCGACAATACTATGGAAGTCTACATCGACGACATGCTAGTCAAATCCCTGAAGGCCGACGACCATGTCCTGCACTTAGCCGAGTGTTTCCAAGAGCTTAATTCCTACAACATGAAGCTCAATCCAGCAAAGTGTCGATTCGGAGTAGAATCAGGAGAATTCCTCGGCTACCTTGTCACCAAGCGGGGAATCGAGGCAAACCCCAAGCAAATTGAGGCTATCGAATCCATGCAATCGCCGACAAAGGCAAAACATATCCAACGACTCACTAGACGAGTAGCTGCCCTCAACCGATTCATTTCGCAATCAATAGATAAGTGCCTACCCTTTTACAAGACTCTTCGCGATACAAAGATGATAATCTGGACTGATCAGTGCGAGGTTGCCTTTCAGAAGCTAAAGCAATATCTCAAGGCTCTTCCAATCCTCTCAAAACCTGTGGACGGAGAGCCCCTGTTCTTATACATCGCCGTCTCTGTTGCCGCAGTCAGTAGTCCTCTGATAAGAGATGAGGATAACAAGTAGAGAGCAGTCTTCTATGTCAGTCAATCTCTGACGGGCGCTCAAACACATTACCCGCTAATGGAGAAGTTGGCACTCGCAGTTGTTATTTTGGCTCAGAAACTATGCCCATATTTCCAGTCTCATGCAATCGTCGTTCTCACCACATATCCCTTACGGGCGATCCTACGCAGTCCAAGTCAGTTAGGATGTCTCGCCAAGTGGGCCATCGAACTCAGCGAGTACGACAACGAATACAGACCGCGTACCACAACCAAAGCTCAGGTCCTTGCTGACTTTGTCTTGGCCGACTTCGCTGAGGAGGTAGACGACATCACATTCTCGGTGGACAGGATTTCTCCAATAGAGGGGCCAAATTCTCTCAGCTCAGACTATCGAGCCCATCGACACGCCCCTAACGCCCGAAGAAACATCTGAACTGATCAAGCGCCCGTCTTGGACCCTTCACTCAGATGGATCATCCTCCAAACAATGAGCGGGAATCGGGATATATCTCACTGCTCCAAACAGAGAGATCATTGAGCAGTCTTTTCGACTCAATTTTGAGGCGTCAAACACCGAATCGGAATACGAAGCCCTCATCGCGGGGCTTCGCTTAGCTCACGGAATGGAGATCCGACGCCTACATGTGTTTTGCGACCCTCAGCTCGTCGTTAATCAGTTTCATGGGGATTATTCGACGCGCGATGAACGAATGGAGGCTGAGCATCGTCCGCGACCTCGCATCATCCTTCGACGAATTCACGCTTACCCGGATCCCGCGATCTGAGAACTCGTCAGCTGATGCACTAGCAGCTCTCGGCTCGGTGTCAACATCTGATTTTCGTCGAGTGATCCCGGTAGAGCTCCTCGAAGCTCCGAGCATACAAGCAATCCACCACCTGGCATTTATCAACCCTCTCCCAGAAGAAGCTGATCCCATACCAATGGAAATCGACCAACTGGAAAACCCTCTTGTTACTTACGGATGTGACGCGCAATGGATCAAGAAATTTAAAGATTTCATCATGGATTGTGCGGCTCCTTCAGACTAGTGGGCAGCACGTAAACTCAAGGCGCAGGCCACGCGATACTTTGTCACAAAAGGACACCTCTACAAATGGGCCTCCTCTGGACCGCTCCTCCGTTGCATCGAAGGAGAAGCAGCTCGTCGCGTTATGCAGGAAGTTCACGATGGGTCATGCGGCAACCATTCTAGTGGTCAAAGTCTGGCCTTAAAAATCATGACCCACGGATGTTTCTGGCCAACGATGCTTAACGATTGCGAGCAGTATGCCGCTAAGTGCAAAAATTATCAGAGACATGCCCCGATGATACATCATCCAACAGAACTACTATCTTCGGTGTCAGCTCCTTACCCTTTCATGCGCTGGGTCAATGGACATCGTTCGTCCCATGCCTAATTCCAAGACCAAGAAACTCCTCCTCGTCTTAACGGATTATTTTTCTAAGTGGGTTGAGGCCGAATCTTACGTTAGCATTAAAGATGCTCAAGTAGAACACTTCGTCTGGAAGTTCATCATCTGCAGACATAGTATCCCGTATAAGATCGTGACGGACAATGGATCACAATTTATCTCCGCATGATTCGAAGGTTTTTGCGAGAAATGGAAAATCCGTCTTTCAAAATCAACTCCTCGCCATCCACAAGGTAACGGCCAAGCTGAAGCAATCAACAAGACGATCGTTGATGGACTTAAAAAGAGACTAGATGCCAAGAAGGGTAAGTAGGCCAAAGAATTAGACGGGGTCCTTTGGTTGCATCACAAAACTCCGCGATGTCCTACCGGCGAGACCCCTTTCGCCCTTGTCTATGGCTCCCAATGCGTAATTCCCGCAGAGATGGAGTTTCCCGGTCTTCGTCGTCAATTTGCTCCACAAGACAAAGAACTGAACAACATCATGTTGCTAGATCAACTCGAGTTCCTCGATGAAAAACGAGACCGCGCTCTAGTCCGTCTCCAAAATTATCAGCAGAAAGTAGCTTGATACTACAACTCACATGTTCGTCCTTGCCGTTTCCGTGAAAACGAGCTTGTCTTGTGTGAAGTTTTCCAGAATACGGCCGAGCCAAATGCATGAAAACTCGGTGCGCACTGGGAAGGACCTTACCCTGTTACCAAGGTCGTTAAGCCCGGCGTCTATGAACTCGTCGCAATGGACGGTAGGATCATCCCGCGTTCCTGGAATGCTCAGCATCTAAAAAATACTACCGATAGTCTCGGACTCTCATTTTTTGCTAAAAAAAAAAATCACGAGACTGCATCTAATGCGCTGAACTTGAACTACGGGCTCGGCTTGATACCTACAAAGGGTACGTAGGCGGCCTATCTTCAGATGGGTCCAGCTAGCCCCCTCCTTAAAAAGGGGGGGGGGGATAGGGTATATTCATACTCAACCTTTCAGGTTTTTCCTAAGCTCGCAATATTGCACTTCGCACACAATAACTCCACGCTACTCGCTGGTGCTAGCCAAAATAACGATATCAACTTGCACGGGTCTCTTACATAGTCTCGATTATATCTTTACACGCGTTGCTAAACCCAGCTTGCACTTAACGCTGGTTTTATTCACACCTACAAGAAACATCTTAACGCTTATTTAAGCCAACAGATGAGGTCCTAATACTAGCTCAACTATCTACACATCATATCTCTATCATTCGACCACGCCTCGCACTCATAAGAGGAAAAACTCAAAGCATAAACACAATATACGCGTCAGAACAAACCAAAAGTGGATAAAGCCGTCCAGGCAATGTATTCGCTCAAGTAAAAAAGGTTTTAACATCGATCCAATATCATAAACAAACCCAAAAAGAACGACAATTTAAATACTTGATAACGAGAGGAGATCCAGGCTACTCTTCGGTGTGAGGATCTTCAGGTGATAGCACGAGTTCATCAAACAAAGTATTGAGGCCTTTGAAGAAAGCTGGGCCAGCGGCCTCATACTTAGGAGCATGCTCGAGTAGCTCATTCCTAAAGTCAGCTAAACTCTTCTTCTCACCTTCGGTTTCAACCTCGTCCAAGAAGGTCAGGTTGTTTGCAATCTGCTTATCATAGACAAAATCAACCAGAAGAGTCTTCTTGAACTCTACACTTTTGCTTTGGTTTTCTGAACCCTAGCCGCGATGTCTGCCTTGATCTCAACCCTCGCCCTTGTTGCAGCAGCCTCCGCTTCTCCTTTCAGCATCGCAATTTCTTCCTCCTTAGCTTCTCCACCCTTCTTCAGATGAAGGTTCTCCTCTTCCAGATTTTTCGCACGAATGACATCCAAAGATAACTCCTCCTCATGTTTTTTCGACTGTTCCGCAAGTTAGGACTTCAGATATGTCACCTGCCCAGTTAAAGTCTTCAATGCTTTCTTGTAGCTAATACAAGTGCGAACCACCTCGGTCTTGCACTACAAGCACGATTTTATGTCAGACCAATTAAAACTTGAAGGAAGATCTGACAGCGAAACTCTATAGTTACCTGGAGACATTGAACTCTTTGTACCAGGAAACTTCACCTGGGAAAATACGGCAGCAGCAGCCGCGAATTTGTCCTTTGAGGTCCCTGCTAGAGATGGTTGGAAAGCAGGGACCTTTCTGGGTTCTTCGACTGGAATCTCGACTGAAGGATCGACTTTCGCTTTATCCTTCCTCGGAGCCCATTTCTTCTTCTTTGAGTCATCGGCTTTGGCAATCTTCTCTTTTTCATCTTCGGCACATTTTCTCTTAGCCGAATCCAAGCAATGCTTGATCAAAGCTGAGTTCGACGGCCTAGGCAGATCGAAAATGCTCTCACCTGCAGCGATTGCGGGACCGGACCCAGCGACCTCGCTCTGTTCCGTGTCAGGTTGGATGATAGGCACCATCGATGGCCGACTAGCAGCAGCTTTGGCATTTTCTTCCGCCTTCTTCTGGTTTAAGATTTGCTTTCGGAAGTTCAACTCTTCAACAATGTTCTCCATATCGTTATCGATGTCACTAGAGCTTTCGTGTTCGCTTTCTAAGACAAAGAAACCAAGTAATCTGTTTCGGGCTCTCTCCATTCGTTCAAAAGTGAAGGTTTGATCCCAGTTCGTACCGCTACTTTGCAATGCTTCGAAATCGCACTCGAAGTTCTTTGGGATAGTTGATAATATTGTATTCACTGCACAATGAAGGAAAAAAACAAGTGTTAGTCACAACTTCATGATGAATCTAAAGACAAACGTTACTAAGCGCAACCTATTGGATTCCAGGCAGTCTTTATCATAACACCTAGTCGACCGACACTGGCCTCGCATATAGCTACAAAGAAGAAGTAATTAGACAAGAAGTAATCTCTGTTTGGAAAGTTGTCAATAACTCTTCGGTGAGCTTTATTGGAAAGAAAATGAATTCGAGGATCATCGCCCGGAGTGCAGGAGAAACGTAGAAGGTTTTGGTGGTGCCCAGGGGTTAGCGCCACCCCGCATTCGTAGCTTCGCACTAGAAGACCCGCTAAATGTCTAATCGAACATGGAGTGAGCTGTGCAATACTGGCGTTGTGACGTCCAAGATTGTCGAGGATGACTTCTGGAATCAGGAACCAAAGGAAACACTTCTCGACGAAGTTTTCGTACATCGTCAAATAGCCCGGAGGAGGGGAGTCCGCCCTCGCATTTTCGTCAGGAACGATTAAGTCGACCTCCTCGGAAATGTGATAGTTTCTCCAGAGATCATCAAGTGTCTTCTCCGTACACGAGGACCTTCCGTTTTTGTAGATGATTGGTCTCTCCCCTCGCTTATAGCGAACCAAATCCTCCTTTTTCTGGTCGCCTTGATAGCTTCTTCCGTGTCGGCTAAAGGACCATAACCATGCTGGTACTCTTCAAGCTCCACTTTCATAAGATCGACTCTCAGGTCCATCACGGATTTCGTGGCTTGGAAAGCCTCGCCATGACCGTCGGACGGTACCTCACTTCTATTTGACGAACTACGGTCACCACCGGACCTCTCTTCGCTGTCACCCTCAGATTCCTCCTTGCTGTCATTTGCAGATCCCTCGTCGCTTTCAACTTCGATAAAATTCTCGTGGTTTGCTAGATCTGGTTTTGTGTTATGTTGGTCGCACATTTCGTCGAAAACTTCGACCTCTTCGCTTTGCCTACTCGGTCCGGTGGTGTCATCTAGTATTCACTGCCACTCGAAGAGAGCATCGAATGATTCCGAAGACGACATGACTCGCGAGACCCAAACATTGGACTATAAACTGACATGAAAAAGGATTTTTTAGAAAGGGTGAAGAGAGGACGACGGCGAAGAAGTCACCGGAAATCGCAAGAAGCCTTTTTACGGCAACACAAATAGGTAAAATTTTGAAGATTCACCGGAATTTTACCCTATCTACGGCGGTTCTATCTATGGGAACAAATAACCCTAATTCAAAAAAATGAAGAACAAAGGAGAGAGAAGAGAGCATACCTTGAAGTTGAACGAGTTTCTCACTGCGAAAGTCTTCTGTAGGAACTAAAATGAAGAGAAGAAGGGTAAGTCTAGTATAAGCATTAAAGTCATATACCTCGGGAACACACGAGAGAGACTGTTCATATCCCCTCGCCAAGGGATTGCATGGACCGTTTACAAATCTTCGGGAAGGAGGACGGTTCCTTGCTTACAAATAGAAAAACATGTACTTTGCTTAAATATGTGTTCTCGAGGCACTTCGCCTATATCTCTTTGCAAGCTCCTCTCCTTCACCATGGATATAGGCACTTCGCCTATATCTCTGTACAGGCTCCTCGCCTTCATCGTGGATATAAACACTTCGCCTATATCTCTTTAACAGGCTCCTCGCATTCGCCATGGATATGGGGATTTCTCCTATGTCTCTATACAGACTCCTCGCCTTCACCGTGGATATAGGCACTTCGCCTATATCTCTTTAACAGGCTCCTCGCCTTCACCGTGGATATAGAAACTTCGCCTACATCTCATTACAGGCACTTCACCTATATCTCATTACAGGCACTTCGCCTACATCTCATTACATGTGATGGGGATTAAGTTTTCACCCAAAATAATCCTGCAAACGCACAGGCTCTCGCAATACTACTTAGGGATCAAATTCACAGAGAGCAGAGTCACATAGTAGCACATCCAACTTCACTCGAGTTAAGCAAGCAAAAATATTTGGTTTTGGTTACGATCGATCGGTCGTGAGAACTGATCGATCGTTTGGAACACCTCTCGGTCGATGGCAGATTATGCGGTCGATCGGTCAATGCCTAAAATAACTAAAATGAAATAAACGTGAGAAAATTCAATATTAAAAGGCGTTAGGAATACAGGTAATGCATCAGAGGATCACAGTTTGAATTATTTAGGGTAGTAATTATATAACTACTAGTTTAGGCTATATAGTTGATTTCACTAGTAACTAACTATCATTATGGCCAGGCTTAGCTAGTCTAGTTCAATTGTCATCCTAGTTAACTCTAACATATATCATTTGAGAAAGAGAGCATTTGTGCTGATCAACCAACCAATCTTGGCATTAAGTTCAAGAATCAAATCCTACTAATCTAAAAAATAGAAGAGCTTTCATTATCAAGATCTGGATCTCTTACTCTAAGTGGTGTATTAGTAGCAGATTTATCCTATCATTTAGATTAAGTACTGACATGAAAGTAAGCCTATAAACTACTCATTATATAATCTTATTGCCTATCTACCAAACCATGATTCCTCCTAGCAAAACCCTATTCCTAACTAAACGACTACTCAGACATAGCAATAGTAGATATAAACATAATGAAAATTGTTTATATAGAAAGAGTTAAGAATAGCTTCTCTGGAAATGCAGAGATTACAGACTTCTTCCTTAAAGCAATAGACAAATGAAAGAGAACAAAGAAACTGAAAAAATTAATAAACTGTAAGCCTGGATACCTGGAAACTTTTAGAGAATTTCTGATGTTTCTCTCGGCCGCCAGAGGATTGAGAAGAATCAGGAGGAAGATTTGGATAAACATCCAAATTTTAGTGGTTATCTTCAGTTGATCGATCGGTCGTCGTTATCCTGACCGATCGACCGTAATCTTCCTGAGAATTCCTTAAGATTCCATATCTCTTGAGTTTATCTTCAACGTAAGCAAATATCTCCCCAAATGCAACAGTACATATCTGAATTTGTTCTGGAAACTTCTTAACAAAATGCGCTTCGATTGATCGGTGGGCCTCTTGTCCGATCGATTGGGCCTTCACGTCTTGTGGGCTTCTGGATACTCCTTCAGTAATTTGGACTTAAAGTCTTTATCCTAAGGAAGTTTGGCATGATTCCAAGCCCATGTGAAAGCTAACTCTCGTGGCTTGATTGTCCTACCTCCTCACTTCATTACAATATGAACATCTACTTCATCCGGGCCTGGACTTCTGATGATGATTTGCTGGATTCGGTAAAAAGTGTCCCTTTGCAACCTAAAATGCATTGTTTTCACAAAAACACTTTCCAAACAGAAAAACGTGAAATGCAGTAGTTTATGTTTTAAAATAAATAGTTACTTTGATAAAAACAAAAAAAAATCATATTGAAAAGTGTTAAAATATCATCACTATCAAATCCCCCAGACTTAGCTTTGTTCGTCCTCGAACAAACATATGCTAAGAAGGGAAAAAAGTTTGAAATGTTAGGAACTCACTTACTTGTACCACAACTTAGAGGCGCAGCTTGTGTGGGCGGAAATTCACACAACCAAAACTTGTCTACGAAACGTTTAAGGAGCGTCGACTATAACTCTGTGAACCGCTCGAAAGTAAGAGAACATAAAGCAATGAAAAAAGACTAAGGAAGTGGGGTCGCTTTATTGATAGAACTCTCAAAGATTACAAGCTACTCCGAGAATTCAAGGAATGAGAGAATGAGAAGATGATCTAAGACCTTCAACCTTAGATCCTATATATATTGCAAGCTAAACCGCCTTGGGGCCCAAGCTCCTTGTGGCTCCTTGTGGGCCGTTTTTCCCTTTCCTCCGATCATCTTTGGGATAATTTCCCCTTCTCCGAGATGTGGTGAATATACTCGTTCTCAAACCTTCGTGCTCGACGGCGCTCGGATCACTTCGTAGGGTCATGTTCTTGACGGAAATGGGCCCACAACTTAGAGCTGGGCTGTTTGGCTAGCTAGGAATGTTTTTGGGCCCACGAGATTGTCCGATAATCTCTTGAGTCGTATGTGTTCTGATGACCACCTCGTTAAAAACCTTGGTAAGGAAATTCACGTGGGAAAAAACCTTGCCGAGGGAAAAAGAGTATGATCACGGACATGAAATGTTCTTCGTGAGTCTTGATACACAAAAGTTTACCCTTTGTATTTAACCGCAAGAGCACAGCTAAAGTGATGTAGTACTTAGGGATAGAATCCACAAAGACAAAAAATTTGCAAACTAATTAATAAACTCTAAATAAATTCTAGGACAGGGGTTTTAACTACTAACTATCAATTACTAACAGATTTGGGGGGTTTTTAACAATCAAAAGGTAAGACTAGGCTTTTGGGACTTCAGATTTAGACTCAAAACAGGGACCAGACGCGTC
>OVAP01008075.1:0-10201 GCA_900406295.1 Aurinia saxatilis
AAAATGAATGCAAAATAACTATGAAATCAGTCCTAAAATGCAACATATCAGTTAGGTTTATGGGTGTGGTTGCAACTTAAGATAAGTTGACCATTCAGGATCAACAAGAAAGTGGTAAAGTGGGTAAGAAGCCCTGAATGGATTTATGTTCCCTAGTCTAATACCTCCATCAAGAAAGATTTATATTCCGGTTTAAATCCAATAAAACAGAGCCAGAAATCAGAATTATTAAAGTACGTGCAAACCGAGATGTGCTGAAGAAGCTTGAGTATGGGGTTTCTGGAACAAGTACCTCGGGCAGTCTTGTAAAAATGGTCACTAGGCCGCTATTCCAGTTGTGAGTAAGGTCCTTGTTTCAGACCTGGATTGACAATAAAACGCTTTTGGCTCGATACAATTTTTTTAAGATGGGTGTAAAAGTGCGTCAAAAGAAACAAACGAGTTAGATAACGAGGAATACCCCGCCCCCCCAACTTGAATAACATCGTCCCCAATGTTAACAAGCTGTGAGAGCAAAATGGGAATTGAAATGGATTGAAACAGAGATGAAAAATGGTTACCTCGTTGTCTTCAAGTGTATCGAATGACCTTATTTGTCTTATTGGAATTGAAAGGACTTTATAGGATTAGGCGAGGATTTGTACCTGACGACATTAATATATCATCATTTGCCATGTTGAAGTGAGGAAATGTTCATCTCTGAGTCTTCATCGATCGACGCAACCATCAATCAATCGAATCACAGCGTGATTCTCCTGATTTTTTGCTCTCTCTCGATTAGTGTTGAAGCATGCAGCATTCTCCTGGATCACCAGTTGATTTGAATCAGTGGCCTTTGGTTTTCCATGGAAAAAGTAAGATGAAGCTTGTGACTTGCAGGCGATCGATCGATTGTTGTTTAAGGCGATCGATCGATTCTGCTTCCTTGTGGTTGAATTCTTGAATCCTATTTCTTGAGGCACGAACAAATGCATTAAAAGTAAACTTAATCTAAGACATACCAGTGGGTTGCCTCCCACTCAGTGCTTTTTTTTAATGTCGGTTAGCTCGACATGGTTTGGGGATTTTTTAGTTCTCCGGTGGGTGGTCGGACGGTTGAGACTCCTCCTCCTTTGCATTGCCGTCCTGGGAGTCAGGCTCTTTGCCTTTGGCACTCTCAACATCGAGGCTCCTTGTGGGGAAACAATCTTCCCATATGTACCTCTCAGTGAGGGCCGTTAGCTCTTGGCGCCTTAGTTCTCCTACTTCATGAGCATCATTTGGCACCACCATTTTGATTGTGGAGTATGGTTTGTTGTGCCTTTTATCCTTCTTTCCTTGGGTAACAAGCTTCCTCCTGGGCTCCTGGGGTTTCTCCTTTCCTTTGATTAGCTTTGGCGGGTCATTTCCAGGTTCATGAACTTTCCTCCTCCCAATGTAATTCATTCCTTTGATGCATGAACTTGGCAGTGATGGGTAGTAAATCATGAGGTTGATTCTTCCAAAGCTCATTCTGTTGTTTGGTAAGTCAATGACTGCTCCAACAGTGGCGAGAAAACCTCTTCCAAAAATCAGCGAGACTGCTTCCTTCACGTCAATTATGTGAAAATCCACGGGTACCGTTGACGAGCCAATATGCAGCTTGACATTGTATGTTATTCCCTTGGGGATTCTTGAGTCTTAGTCTCCAAATTTTAGTGACGAGTTGGAGTAGACCAAGTTTGAAAGCCCTATCTTGCTTGCAACATTTGAGGACATGACATTTACATTCGACCCAGTGTCACAAAGTGAGTTTAAGAACTTGTAACCTACGATTTTGCAAGGAAAGACAAATTTCCGAGGGTCTTCCTCCATGGTCAATGTCTTTGGTTGGTTCCAGGGGCAGTTGATTTTTTTCCTCCTGAAACAATGTCATTGGCCTCGATATTGTTATCAGAGTCCGATGACTCCTCTTCTATCATCATGCATGGATATGGCACAAAGAATTCTTTAATGGCATTGCATAAAGTTTTAGGATTCTCCTCTGGTTTCCATGGAAGCGCACTGTTCTGGCACTTCATTGCTTCCGCGGTTTGAGAAATTTGTACCTTCACCTTTTTTACGTGAAGTGAGACAGCTTCGAACTTTCCATTGAGGTCTTGGTAAACACCATTTATTCTTTATTCAATGGCTTTTCCTTGACTTTTCTGGCTGGACATGATTTGCTGGAGCATCCTCTCGATCTTAGAGTCTTGAGGTGATGTCGGCTCTGGCGCTCTAACCTGAAAATTACCAAAAGAAGGTCTTTGCTGGAAATTGTTTCTGCTGGGATTAGTGCCTCTGCCATAACTACCTTGCTGGAAATTTCCGGAATTAAATCCTCCTCGGGTATAAGAGTTAAATTGAGTTTTTTCTTGGGAAGGATAGTGTTGGTCTTGAGGGTTCTCTACATTAGGATTCCTGTAAGATAGGTTATTCTTTTTTAAATTATTGGAATTTCGGTTTTGAAAATTACCTTGTGTTCCCACGTAGTTCATTTCTTCTTCATAACCTTCTTGTTCTCCATCCATTGTTGGGCCAGCATTGTTGTCAGTTACAACTTCACAAGAGTTTACCGTCCTTTGTTGGTTTCTTAGGATTTGGCTCATCATTCCTCGAAGCTCCGTGATTTGCTTGGACTCCACTTCATTTGTAGGTACGGACCTGTTAAATTCAGTTGAGTTATTGATGTCACTTGCAACTAGATTCTCGATGAGAGCTTGTTCTTCTTTAACAGTCTTGGTGGTGAAATCACCATTGCTAGCTGTATCAAGAGACAATTGATATTTCGGCTATATGCCTCTGTAGAAAGTACATAAGAGGTTAGCTTCATCAAAACCATGATGGGGGCTGTCCCTCATGTAACCCTTAAACCTTTCCCAAGAATCAAAGAAACTTTCAACAAGGGCTTGTTTAAAGCCTTGTATCTTGTTTCTTAAATGATTTGAGCGGGATTTAGTGTAAAAGTGGTTAAGGAAAACTGACTTACAACCTTCCCATGTAGTGATGGAACCTGGTGGTAGAGTTTTCAGCCGTCGATGGGTTTTGTCCGCCAAAGGGAATGGGAAGAGCTCGGTGGGAACTCCATTTTGCCTTGTGGTGGTACAGATTTCTTCAAAGAAATCAATGTGGTCCATTGGGTGCTCATGAGCATTACCATGGAACTGGTTCTGTTTCACCAAAACTATGATTTGAGGTTTTATCTCATAATCATTATGTAGAGGTTGCGCTGGTTTGATCACCGTTCGATCGAACAAGTGTTGATCGATCGAATGATAGTCTGCCATCGTTCTTTGATCGGCTCTTGGCTCAGCAGCACTGTCTCCTCCATTCCCTTGTGGATGTTCGCCTTCCTGCCTCCTTTGGTCTTCTCCTCTTTCTCCTCTAATGAGGCGAGGCTGACCATCATCAAACTGTTGGTCTTGTTGCTCTGCCATTAGTCTTAAACGAGCAAGTTTATGGTTGATTCTCTCTATCTCTGGATTTTTGTTTCAAGTGGGAACAAGTCGTCGTCTCCTTGACTTATTCTATGCATACACTTGGAAAAAGGAGAGAGAAAATGAAACCAAATTTAAATGTTAAATGCAAAATGATTGAAAATGAAAATGAACTGAAAACACACAAAAATCAAGGGATTAGTTTGGAGTTAGATTGTTATGCTAGTAGTCATTGTTGCTCCCCGACAACGGTGCCAGAAAACTTGATGGGATTAGTTTTCGCCCAAAATATTTCCTGCAAGCGCACATGTCTTGCAATAGTACTTAGGGATCGTATCCACATAGAACAGAGTGTACACTGTAGCACGTCCAACTTCACTCGAGCTAAGCAGCAAAATGAAATGTTTTTTTTGCGATCGATCGGTCGTATGAACTGATCGATCGGTTAAAACACCTTTCGGTCGATGGCAGATTATGCGGTTGAGCGATCAATATCTGAAAATGCTAAAACAAAATAAAACGTGAGAGATATCAATAATAAAAAGCGTTATGAAGTCAAGTAATGCATTAGAGGATAACAGTTTGAATTATTCAGAGTAGTAATCTATGTAAATCCTAGTTTAGGCTATATAGTTGAAATCACTTATAACTAACTATCCTTATGGTCAGGCTTAGCTAGTCCAGTTCAATTGGTATCCGAGTTAACTCTAACATATATCATTTCAGAAAGAGAACCTATGGGCTGATCAACCAATTAATCTAAGCATTAAGTTCAAGAAATCAAATTCTACTAGACTATAAATAGTAGAGCTTTCACTATCAAGTTTTGGATCTCTTACTCTAAATGGTGTATTAGTAGCAGACTGATCCTATGATTTATATTAAGTCCTGATATGAAAGTAAGCCTATAAACTACTCATTACATAATCCTATTGTCTATCTACCAAACCATGATTCCTCCTAGCAAAACTATATTCCTAACTAAATGACTACTCAAACATGGTAAAAATATACATGATAACAATGAAAATTGCTTGTATTAAAAAGGGTTCAGAATAGCTTCTCTGGAATGCAGAGGTTACAAACTTCTTCCTTGAAGCAATGATTAAAGCAAATAAAACAAATAAACTGAAAGAAACTGATAAACTCTTATCCTGAATGCCTGGAAGCTTTAGAGTGATTTTTTATGTTTTTCTCGGACTTCAGTCTTCTGTATTTATAGGGGAGAAGGTCGAGATGTTGGTTGAGATAAATCAGGGAGAATATTTGGATGGGAATCCAAATATTTGTGCTTATCTTCACTTGATCGATCGGTCGTAGCTATCCTGACCGATTGACTGAGATCTTTCAACACGTTTCTGAAGATTCAGTATCTTCTAAGTTTATCTTCAACGTAACCAAATATCTCTCCAAATGCAACGGTGTATATATGAATTTGTTCTCGAACCTTCTCTGACATAATGGGCTTCGATCGATCGGTGGGCATGTGGTCCAGTCGATTGGGCATTCATGTCTTGTGGGCTTCTGGATACTCCTTCAGTAATTTAGGCTTAACTTCTTACTCATGAGGGCTAATTACTCGATTTCAAGTCCATGTGAAAGCTAACTCACGTCGCTTGATTGTCCTAACTCCTCACTTCATTCCAAAATAAAAATATCCTTCATCCGGGCCTGGACTTCTGATGTTGACTTGTTGGATTTGGTGGAAAATGCCCATTTGCAACCTAAAATGTATTGTTTTCACAAAAAATACTTTGTAAACAGAAAATGTGAAATCCAGTATTTTATGTTTCAAATCAAATAATTTCTTTAATAAAAACACCGAAAAATCATATCGAAAAGAGGTAAAATATCATCACTATCAACCGGCAATCACCCAAAAGGAGTTCTATGGCATTATCTTTTATATTTCTCGATGTTGCTTTAGTCTTTATTTCGAGAACTCAAATTGTCATGCTGATTCTGTAGCAAAATCCTCTATGAGGACATTCTTATTCCCTTATGTTTAAATTATTGAAGTGGGTGATCACATTTGAATATTGCAGGACACACAATCAAGCGGTTCAGTTCTAACTACTAAATTCTTGACACTATGCTACATTTGCTTTGTATGGTCTCATAGCAACTTTATTGGTAGTATGTGAGAGAGTTTTTTCTATTATTATAATGAATCAAATAATAATTAAATATGTAAGAGGTTCTTAAATAGTGGACAATGATATTTTATGATATATATTTTTAGTAGGGTTCTGGAATAGTGGTCAACATTTGAGATACATATTTGATATTTTAATAATATTTATTTGTTTACGATTATCTAAGAATCTATCTTTCATCCTAATGATAAAGATGCTCTTAGTTTCTATGTTTAAGGAAAACGTAGTAGATATTCAAAAGCTTCAAGATGAGAACTTCACCATTCAAGTATGCATTTGTCTGCTCACATATGAAAAATCAACAAATTCTTATTGCAATTGTTCTATTTACATCCAACCAAAGAAACCATAGTGAAGACGTTTTAAGAGAATAAAGAACAAGATCCATGGACGTGTGGGTACCTATCTCTAAAGACTTTCTAACTCTTAATCGAGTCTGTGGTTTTAGTCCCATGATGTCCCACCCTTTTACTAGGTACTAAATCATATAAGGGGAAAGGTTAAAGCCCCATTTGCACAAAATCATCTCACATAACCAATCTGCTTTTATACCTAATAGGCTCATTACAGATAATGTTCTTATTGCACATTAACTGCTCCACTCGTTGCATACTAGAAAGCTCAAGTCTCCTTTTATGGCGCTTAAACTTGACATCAATAAAGCCTTTGATAGAGTTGAGTGGTATTATATTGAGGCTTTACTACACAAGCTTGGTTTTGCAGAGAAATGGTGTGCTTGGATAATGAAATGTATCACATCTGTGTCATATTCCATACTGATCAACGGAACCCCTACTGGAAACATTGTACCACAAAGAGGTATCAGGCAAGGTGATCCTATCTCTCGTTACCTTTATATTTTATGCATTGAAGGGTTGTCAGCACTACTTCATGATGGGGTAAGACTAGGCAGAATACATGGGTTTAAAGCTAGTTATCAGGGTCCTCCAATATCTCATCTGTTATTTGCGGATGACTCTCTCCTTTTTTGTAAGGCTACTGAAGTAGAATGTCAAAATATGTTAGAAGTTTTGAAAAAGTATGAAAAAGCCTCAGGCCAACAGATTAATTATAAAAAATCTGCATTATCTTTTGGTAAATAATGATCTTCAGAAGTATTTGGGAAGTAAGTTGGAAATCACTAACATAGGAGGAGTTGAGAAATACTTAGGCCTGCCTGAGTTTGTAGGGCGAAGAAAATGTCAAACTTTTTCTTTTATAAAACAAATAGTTGAGAAAAAAGTAGAAAGCTGGTATGCTAAGCTTCTTTCACATGCAGGGAAAGAAGTTCTATTGAAAGCAGTAGCCACAGCAATACCTAACTACAGCATGTCATGCTTTCTGATTCCAAAAACAATAACCAATCAAATAGTTTCCTTAATGAGAAACTTTTGGTGGTCAAATAAAGAGAACAAAAGAGGAATTCATTGGGTAGCATGGAGAAAGGTAACCAATTCAAAGCATAATGGGGTTTAGGAATTCGAGATTTAAGAGATTTTAATATAGTTATGTTAGCAAAGCAGGGATGGAGAATGTTGAATAATCCTAATCTGCTTCTAACTCAGGTGTATAAAGCGAAGTACTTTCCAAGAGGTGACATATTACAAGCACAAGCAAAGAAATGTTCAAGTCATGCTTGGAGGAGTATAATAACAGGAATTGATCTCTTAAATCAAGGTATGAAATGGCTGGTTGGTAATGGGGAAAAGATAAAAGTATGGTTTGATAATTGGCTTCTAATAATACCCCTAAGACCAACAAGAAGTTTATTGCAGTCACCACCCCATAATCTAAAAGTTAAAGATCTTCTTGTCTTAGGTACTGCAATTTGGAATGAGGAGCTCTTAAGGAAATTTATACACCCAAAAGACATTCCCTTGATTCAAAGAATCAAACCACAAATTACCAGTGGGGAAGATCTACCAATATGGCTCCATACAAAGGGTGGCTCATACACGGTAAAATCAGGTTATCATCTATGCCACCAGATTTCACAATCAAATAACGCATTGCATAATGACCCTGATATAAATACCCAATTGCGATACTTAACCAAAGAATTATGGAAATGGAACGCTTCTCCTAAAATAAAACAATTTTGGTGGAAATGTATGCATGAAGCTCTTTCGGTTGCAGAGAATCTAAGGATACATTGAGCCATGGTGTCAATTATGTGGAGAAGAACCTGAAACAGTGAACCATCTGTTGTTCCAGTGTAGAATATCAAGAGAAATCTGGGAACTAACCACTAGAGGAATAATAAAAGGTGACATTCTCAAGCTAAATTCCCTTTACCAGAACTTTTTACATCTCATAGATAAAGATGCAGGAAATGAATTCACAATAGAGTTTAATTCCTCATGTGGGTTGGCGTATCTGGAAATCTAGAAATGATATGATCTTTAAAGGAAAGAAATGGGCTATTCCAGAAATGGTTATGAAGATCCTCTCAGACACACAGTTGTGGGATGAAGCAATATCTTTAGAAACTTAAGAAGCACAGAGGATCAAGGAAATGAGAGTTAGACTGAATATGAGTGAAATTGTTCAAGATTCTTATTGCTACGACTCTCTATTTAATGCTACCGAATATGTATGCTATACAGATGGTTCCTGGACGGATGAAAATGCTTTCGCTGGAATAGGATGGGTGATGCAAGATAAACAAGGAAACATAATAATTAAAAGCTCCTCTTCTATATCTCAAGTTAATACACCATTGGAANAGCTCCTCTTCTATATCTCAAGTTAATACACCATTGGAAGCTGAGGCAGAAGCATTGAGATGTGCCATTTCTGAACTATGCAAACTAGGATATTCTAACATTTTGTTCTGCGGGGATTCAAGTGACCTCTATAAGCCTCTTCAACAATTCATCAATCAAGATGAGAGTCACCATTGGATTCACCCGGCTATAAAGTTTCTGATCAGAGAAATAAAGCAATCATGTGCTCCATTGGAGTCAGCTATGTTTGTATATATACCTAGACAACTTAATCATGTAGCTGACAACCTTGCTAAAACAGCTAGAAGANAAACAAAGAAAAAACAGTTGAAAAAAAAAAAAAAAAAATCATATAAGTTATCTTTTCTCAATTCCGATGCTCAATTCTGTTATACGTTTTTTGCAATTATGCATTTATATTTGGATTGAATAATTGAATGAAACATGGGATAATGTGGTTATCTTTTTTTTGTTTCGGTTTGAATGGAAGATGAATTCCTTCCAATATTTCATCTCTATTTGGATGTAACAAAAACTTGAGTATGTATAGAATAATTTCATCCAAAATATAAAAAATCTAAATCACCTTCATCTAAATTAAAAAATTATATAACTATTACAAATGTTATTTTTTTGTACTTTCATTCAAGCAAAGTTTTTTTTAAATGTATAAACAAGTTTTTTCATTTTGTTTTGTTCTATCAAAAAATCTTTATTTCAACAAAGCAAAAATATTTTAAAAACATAAAAACTACATTTAAAAAAAAACGTTAAAATTTCAATTTCAAATGCAAAAAAAAAAACAATTGTCTATAAAAATAGTCAAAGATCATGAAAAATAAAATGGGTATAAAACACAAAACACTTTTTTTTGCCAAAAAAATATAATCGATTTTTATCGTAAAAAACAAAAAGAAAATGAATTTTCCAACAAAAACCATTAAAAACAGGTTTTTGGAAAAAAACATAAAACAAAAAACGAGTTTTTTCACAAAAACGTATTTTCCATAACTATTGAGTTTTTCCATCAAAATTGTTTAGTTTTTTCTGTAAAACGCGGAAACGAGTTTCCGACCAAGATGCACAAACAATTATTTTTCATTAAAAAAATGGAAATGAGCTTTTTTGCCAAAAATATAAAATCCATATTTTCGGCAATAAAAAGAAGTAAAGACCAAGTTTTCCCAAAAACCGTGTTTCCAGCCAAAAACAAAACGAGATTTTTCGCCGAAAATGCAAAATCAATTTTTCCTTTAAAAACACGGAAAAAAAAAAAAATTCTTCACAATCGAGTTTTTAAGCAAAACTGAGTTTTCTCGCAAGAAAACGCAAAACCAACTTTTTTTTTTCTTTTTTTGAAAAAGAGCAAAACCAACTTTTTCTGTTAAAAACTAGTTCTCTCTTATAAACAAATTTTTCTGCCATAATGTAAAACCGAGTTTTTCTGGAAAAAAAAAACGTAAAAACAAATTTTCCCAAAAAAACGTACAAGATTTTTATTAAAAAATAATTTATAATTATTTTGTTAAATAGTAAATTTAAATCACAAATGAGTTATTGATGTAATAAACACATGTCCTTCTTAGTTGGTATTGCTTCTCTAGAATTGATTCATTGTTGGTATTGAGGTTAGGTGTTTAAAGAATAGATTCAAGCTTTGTTTTAAGTTGTTTAGAGTCTATAACCTTGTGAAGCCCTTCATCATCCTTCCTTTCAATAAAAACCGCCTTAGTAATTTGTTCCTCAGTGGCTAATCCCTTTAGTTAGCAATAGAAAGAGGTTTGTTGCCTAGGATAGGTTAGAAGCTTGGTGGTAGTTTGGCTTTCGGCTCTTCTTCTCCTGTTTCTAGTTAGCTAGTTTGATTTTTGCTTAGCTCTCTCTACTA
>OVAP01008076.1:0-10201 GCA_900406295.1 Aurinia saxatilis
AAAAAAAAAATTCAAATTATAATGATATTCTTGTGATTATGTTGTCTAATATGGGTAAATGATCTTTTAACACCCTTCTAGTAAGTCTATGAAAGACACCATAAACTAGTAATTATTCAAAAGATTAACCCTATTCTAGTTAATTTATCATAATTTTATAATTAATTATATTCTGACCCGGTTAAAAAAATTCATGGGTCCCCCACTGCTCACCCTACTATTCGTTGTATCTCGGTTTTTTTTCGACTAGAAATTTTATTAATAGGTAAAGCTTACAATGTTCTTAATTTACAACATTTTGAACAATAAACCTAGTAAACAATGACCAGAACTTGTAGCCTATTGGTTTGTATTAGTGTCGTCCATGTGTCACCGTCTGGGTTCGAGCCCAACTTAATGCACTGAATTGTTGACATAAAAAACCTAGTTAATAACATGTGTGTTTACAATCCCATATTATTTTATATTAGAGAAAGTTCGCGCGTTGCGCGAAATAGTTTGCTTGATGACTATATACAATTAAAATATACAAAACAACTAAAAATATTTAATATTTATTTAATTATTATCAATAAATGGTTTATAGATTGGAAAAAAAATTGATATACAAACTATTTGAATAAATATTTAAGGTAAAATATGTATTACTAACTATTATTTTTCTTTGTTAATTTTTCAAGACAATTTTCATAATAATGCCTTCTTGTGAAAAATATGTAACGATTTGGATATCTTAACGTATTATTTTGATTAACCTCTTCAATTTCTGAAACTTTTTAATATAATTACACATAATTGAGTTAATAGAATAATTATAATTTTTTACTATATCATCATAATGTTTAAATCTCCAAAAAATGTTATTGTATCATACATATATTTTATATTGTTCATAAATTTTTTTTTGTATTATATCATTAGTTTATAACTTCGATTTTAAACACATTATCTCCCAAACATGTTTACCTAGTGGGCAGGTGAAACGAACGTGACATATAGATTCAATACCATCCAAACAAGTGGAACATTGTGTATCGAGATAAATGCCTCGACTTTGTAGTTGTTCCTTCACAGTCAAAGCACCGGACAAAGCACTCCACATAAAATGCTTGATTTTGGGTGACATTTTAAGATTCCATGTTCGCGACCAGATTTTGGGTTATTAAATAGTTTTTATTAAAAAAATACTCATACTGAATATTTTTTGTTTGAGTTTAAAAATTCAGATAAAGGTATAGTCTACCAAAAATTGGGGGATTGAATGATGTAAGAAAATAAAAAATAACAAAGATCATTATTAAACCAATCCATATTTTTGTGTGGCCACATTGTATAATATTTTATTTGGGGTTTATGAATTCCATATTAGGTCATAAGGCTGTGTTATCATAACCATACTGTATATTTTAAGGTTTGAGTTTATAAATCCCAAATTAGGATATAGCCTCACGTAATAAAATAAGTTTTATAAAAATTTCATAATGTATATTTTTTGCTTTAGGTTTATAAATTTCAAATTAGGGTATAGTGTCACATACACCATAATTTTATAACAAGAATCATACTCTATATTTTTTGTTTGAGTTTATAAATTCCAAATTAGAGTATAATGCCACATACATAATAATTTTATAACAAGAATCATACTGCATATTTTTCGGTTTTGGGTTTATAAATCCCANTGGTTTATAAATTTCAAATTAGGGTATAGTGTCACATACACCATAATTTTATAACAAGAATCATACTCTATATTTTTGGTTTGAGTTTATAAATTCCAAATTAGAGTATAATGCCACATACATAATAATTTTATAACAAGAATCATACTGCATATTTTTCGGTTTTGGGTTTATAAATCCCAAATTAGGGTATATGTCACGTAATAAAAGAAATTTTACAACAATAATATTTTTTCTCTGAAGCATACTATGTATTTTCGGTTTAGATTTATAAATCCGAAATTAGGGCATAATCTCATGTAATTGAAAATAAAAATTTCCACAACCATTTTACTTTTTTGGCTGAGACGGTGTATGAATTCGATTGTTATAATCTTAAATTAGGATATAATGTCATGTAAAATCATTTCTTGCAATATGGTTTTATATTATACTTTTTCTTTCTAATAGTACATTTATTCTTATAAATTAAAATTTAAAATTAAAGAGATCATATATTCTCCCATTTTCCCTTAATTAAGACCAAGTAACTAGCTGTTTTATCACAAGTGATAAGTGAATTGCACCCTATAGTGGTCAAACCCTAGGCTTCTCAACATAAATTCCAAAAACTGCCATTTTACATTGTCAAAATAATTATCAATGTCTAATTTCATTGCCATGTAAGATATCTCGTTTATATTTTATTCTATTAGTATTTTTTTTCCGGCATTCTATTACACTATCTCCAACCCATTCCTCCATATTTAACTCGAGAATGAAGTAATTCTAAAATGGAGGAGGGGTTCTTCTCCAACCTATCACATTTTTTACTCCAAAAAGACTTCTAAACCCTAACCCCTAAACCTTAGTATTAATAATGAAAATTTTTAAAGAATACAACTTTTGAAACATTCATTTTCAAAACTGCCACTTTTCGTATATTTGCAACACTACCATCATTTACTAAAGCTAATTTTCATTACAAATTATTAATTTGCTAGGATTTAGAATTTTAGTACTTAAGGTTTAGTAAAGTTATAGAGTTAAGGATTGTCTTAGGGTTTCTAGGGTTTAGGATTTAAAGTTAAACCCTTATAAAATTAGGGTTTATTTTTAATAACGATTAAGGTTTAATTATTGGGATTTATAGTTTATATTTTAGGGGGTTAGGGTTTATTAGGGGTGGGAAGACGTTTTGGGGTTTAAGATTCTAGGGTTTTGGGTTTTTAAACCCTAAACTCTAGATCCTAAACCTTAAAACCTTATAGATAGTTAATACTCTTTTTTTTGTCACCACTACTCATATTATTAATGGTAAAAATCGGCACAAGGCCTTACAAGAGCAAAAGAGTCACCAAACCAGTACATATGTAACAAAAACACAATCCACAATCTGGAAAAGAGGAATCTAACTTGCCATATCCAAATTAATTTGATTATCAAGCCAAGTCGGTCCGTTACACTAACGGCCATCCGGCCTGCCACCTGATTAGCAAAACCTGCGACGTTAAGAATTAAGCATCCATTGATCAATTGCAAGTCTAGAAAGACGTTGGGTAATATTGTCCTTAAAGAAGGGAAGTGTGATGGAGATTTAAAAGCATCTACCACTTGAGCATCTGAAACTTCAAAGATCACCTTATGAAGATGCGAATCAGACACACACCTCACAGCCCATATAATCCTTCCTAGCTCTGCTTTCAACCGAGAGGCCATATTAGCAAAGGCATTACAGCCATGAAAGAGCGGAATGCCATTGCTATCTCTCACAATCCACCCAGCCCCGCTCAGCCTATTAGGGTTAACCCAAGAGCTAGCTACATTACACTTGACAAACGTTGGGGNNNNTTCTGCCATTTTTTGTTTCCACTGCGACATGCGTAATTTCATCACTTTCATTCATAGCATCCCATTCCTGGCACTCCTTCGTAGTCCGTTGTATGATAAAATATGCAGTCCATAAGTTTTGCTAAAAAACAAGGGCATTCCGTAGTTTCCATAATTGCCATAAAAGCCATGGGACGGAGAGGGGTAAACTATTATTAGTACTCTGGGCCACTAAAAATGAATGTTGAGAAACATATAATTAAGCAAGAACCCGTTAGCAGGGATGCTCAATCTTGATTGTTCCCAGACCTCCACAGCAAGAGGGCATTGAAATAACACATGCACAATGATTCATTAGCCAAACTACATGCTGAACAAACGGGGTCCACATTTATCCCTCGAGAAATGAGACGGTCCTTTACCGCTAAAAGCCCTGATACACATTTTCTTAGAAAGTGTTTAATCTTTGGAGCGGTTTTAATCTTCCAAATTTTGCTCCATAATGCTTTCTCCATAGGAAGAAGTGGATTGTCATACATTGTAGACTCGCTTAGTAGAAAATTATTGATGGAAATCTGACCTACCTAATCACTTAGGGACTATCAGTTTCCAGTCCTAGATCTCTGCTAATGATTCTAGATTCCCAGATCTGAATATTACCTGATGAATAATGCAGCGGAAAGGACAGGATATTGAGATCTTCAGTGCCAATAATGTGACACCTCTACTGGTATCCACACGCACGCTCCTGGAAAAGCTGGAATGCTAGTTCCTGGAAAACTGGGGCTAGGGTTCTTCAAAAACCAGAAAGAGGCTGTAGAAAAACGTGCCCCCTATATCTCTTATATAGGGGAACAATTCCAGAAACCCTAAAAGCCCAAAGCCCAAAGCCCATTACGTTAACAGGCCTTGGTGTCGATCGACACTACATTGGTGTCGATCGACACCCATAGCTTTGTGTCGATCGACACTACATTAGTGTCGATCGACACCTTCTCATTTCCATCAAGAAACTTTCCAGTCGCTTAGGTGTGTGACCCTATAGGATCATGTGATTCTGGCAATGAGTTCTCATAACTCATAAATCATGAGCGGCTTCTAGCAAAGCATCATGACTACCCAGTTCACATGACTATATCAATCTCGATCCTTAACAACTATGTTCGAATCATACAGTGTGATTTCAGGACAACTTTCCTTCAATTATACCCACTTTTCACCGTGTAACGACCATAATCTGTATGTCCCCAAGTATAGCCATCACGAGTGACAAATGACGCTTAATTCTACGAATAAGAGCTACATCCCTATCGTAAGCTCCTGTAGTAAATTGACATCCCAACTATCAGTATTCACAACCATAAGATCTGAGACACGGAGGTTGTCGTCGAAAATTCTCTGTCGAGGAACATGTATTCGTGGGAAAGAACCCAAGGTGTAGAGAACACCAGGGTATCTCGCCCGTCCCCTATTGACCTCACCAGACCTTTAATCAATAACTTTCTTCCAAACATCAAGCTCATCCACAAATATGAAGGGCGGTCACCTATATAACAATCCAGGAAATCTCCATTCGGGAAATCTTGGCTTTTTAAAAGACGAGATAAAAGGGAATGCCGATTCGATAAGGCTCCAAGCCTGTTTACCAAACAAAGCTTGGTTAAACATTTCAATTCATGAAAACCAAGGCCACCATTCTCCTTTAAGAGACATAACTTCTTCCAAGCAACCCACAAAATTTTCCTGCGATTCTACCCATTACTCCACCAATATTGAGTCATCGCACTAGTGAGCTTTTGGCACAAGTCCTTGGATAGTCTAAAGCAAGACATCACATATACTAGCAAGGCTAAGGCAATAGACTTCAATAAAATTTCCTTCCCTCCATTTGAAATGGCTTTTGCAAACCAACCATTCAACCGTGATTTCAACTTCTCATGGATGAAGCTCAACAAATGATGTTTTGACCCACTAAAACATTCAGGGAGACCAAGATAGGAGCCTTCACCACCTTCCTTATCTATTCTCAACAACTATTAAATATCTAGCTTCACAATTTCCGGAACCACCGCTCCAAAAATAATTGAAGATTTTGCCGGATTAATCATCTGCCCAGAGGCATCACCATACAATTTCAAGCACTGCTTAATTTCAGTACCTTCTTCAAGCGTAGCTTTATAGGTCAGGAAACTATNCCCAGAGGAATGCTTAATTTCAGTACCTTCTTCAAGCGTAGCTTTATAGGTCAGGAAACTATCATCTGCAAACAGCAAATGGTGAAACGAAGGACACCCTTCCACTAAAGAAATCCCATATAATCTTCCCGCTAGGTCCGACTGATTGAGAACATTCACCAGAGCCTCCGCCCCCAGAATAAAGAGGAACGGTGACATAGGATCACCTTGTCGGAGACCCCTTTTTGGCTTGAAGAAACCATGAGTTTGACCATTCAACAACACAAAGTAAGGCACCGAGGAAATGCAGGCTATTATACAATGTATCCACATCTCCGAGAACCCAAATTTATGCAAGAGTTTCTCGATAAAAATCCACTCAACCTTGTCATAAGCCTTGGACATATCAGTTTTAATCGCCATGAATTCCTTACTAACATCCTCATTCGTTCAGAGGCCATGAACAAGCTCGTGCGCAATCAAAATATTGTATGTAATGAGACGACCGGGTACAAAAGCACCTTGCATATCAGATATTAGACCCGAAAGAATAGCTTTAATGCGGTCACACAAAATTTTTGATATGATTTTGTAGTGAACCGAACAAAGACTAATTGGTCGTAAATCTTTCATTTGCGTACATGCCGTCACATTAGGCAGGAGGCAAATATGTGTATAATTCCATTCTGCTGGTAGAACCCCCGAACGGAAGAATTCCATGATCTCCTGAACCACACTTGGCCCCACAATATGTCAGAAATTTTTATAAAAATTTGCGGTAAAACCTTCCGCCCCTAGCGCGCTATCGCCTTTAATACTCATTGTCGCATTTTTAATTTCCTCTGCCGTAACAGGTTTTGTGAGCATATCATTTATATCCGCATCAATGCGAGGCTGTAGCACCTGAAACAACTCCTCCATATCACCCGGCTCAGAAGAAGTGAATAAGGTCCTAGAATAATCCACTGCGATTTAACCCTTCGAACCTTCTGCATAAAACTCTTGCCCCTAATCATTGTTTAGTAACAAAATCCTATTTTGAATCCTCCGTCCTTTGACCGAATTATGAAAAAATCTCGTATTACGATATCCCGATTTTAACCAGTTTTCTCGAGATTTTTGTTTCCAAAACTTTTCCTCATTAGTGTAAGCCTTAGCCAGATTTGTCTTTAAATTCAGCATCACAAATGGATCAGGATTTTGCTTCAAAACTTCTTTTTCATACTCAACATGAAGCTCTTGAATTCGGGTAGTTGAATTAAGATTAGACCTACGTTTCCAACGAGAGAGCTCTAACCGACAACTTTGAATACGGGATATCAACGAGGTGGGATTATGTCCAGACATCTCATCCCAACCTTTTTTTATCACCGCTTCAATATCCGAATTTTTTAGCCACCGCTTTCCAAAGCAAAATTTTCCTTTCCCTATGATTAAGGGGTCGTAAGCAAAATTTATTAAGATTGGCCAACGATCCGATCCCCAAAGATCTAAATAAGTCATCTTAGATATTGGGAACGCAGAAAACAAGCATCATTTCCAAAACTCCTGTCGAGTTTGCATTGAATCCAACAACACTCACGCCAGGCAACCCAAAAAAAGGAATTACCATGGCTTGGCAATTCACGTATTTTGCAATTAATTGCCATATTCCTGAAATCCCATAAGGTATCTTCCTCTCTCGTAGGACCTCCTAGCTTTTCATTTCTATGCATTAGCTCATTAAAATCACCGGCCAAAAGCCAGGACTCATCACGATTCAAGTCAAAATCCGATAACAGCTCTCATACAACTAAACGCCGAGAGCGTACGGGATCACCATAAACACAAGAGAGATAAAAAGAAATGGATCCAAATTGAACATGCAAATCGATGATCCTATTATTTGAAAAGATAACATTAACAATGTAACAGCTTTTTCACATGAGAGCCAAACCACCACTCAACCATGTTGGCTCTACAGTATACAAATTATTATAACCTAAACTTTGTTGCGAACAGAACATAAACGCATTATTATTTTTTGTTTCCATCATAAATAAGAAATGAGGGAAATGTTTTCACCGAATCTCCCTGAGACGTGGAACTGTTTCCGGGCCTCCGACACCTTGATAGTTCCAATTCAAAATGCTCATTGGGGAGGCAGCGGCTTCAAATTGGAAGCAACTGTGCTTTTCAGTTTCTTCTGGAGACGAGACTTAGACTTAGACGACACCTCACTACGATGTACAACAATTGGAGGAACTGATGCTACTGGCTTCAACTGATTTGACCTTGTTTTCTTTTTTGGAGGGATTAACTGCGGTTCATCCTCAAATGTGAGAGTACGAACTCTTTTCGACTTGACCTTAGCTTGTTCCACCAGAGGTTGGCTACTTGCTTCACCCTTCCACCATTTAGGCTTGGTCTTAATTGGACTAGGACGACACTGAGCTATCTTCCTTTTGATAATTTTTTCTCCTGAAGCATTAGAGCTGGCCTGCTTACCATGACAGAAGATCAACATGAATTCGACCCACAGCCCCTCTCGGCAAATAAAAAATGGTTGTCTCGGATAAAGTTTGGGTTTTATTATTAAATAATAATATTTTTGTAAATTTATTTTTTTCATGATATTTTTGAAAAATTAAAAGTGGCCCATTAAGAATTTATAGTTTTAAAGTGAGAAAATTGGTAATGGATTATAAGACCATGGGCCTGAGGAGACCAAAAGGGCCGAATGTAATATGGGAAAAATGGGGTGATGGTGGAACGGGAACGGAGAAAGTCAGAAATGGCGGCAGCGATGTCAGCGACCTTGGCGTTAGCTGGAAGACGATGGGGCAGCCATCCTCTGGCCTGTAGCTTTTCTTCTTCAGGGCAGAACACGAGAAGACTTGTTCTGTACTCGAAACCAGGATGTTGTCTCTGTGATGGCCTCAAGGACAAGCTCCAGGCTGCCTTCTCTCTCTCCTCTCCCGATTCACTTCACGACGTTATTCTTCAGGTCTCACAAAACTTAATTCATTCACTCAGAAAGTTAGATTTTAAATTGGATTTAAAAATTCTCTTACCCCCCCCCCCCCCCCCCANNNNCCCCCCCCCCCCCCCTTAAGGTTAGGGATATCACTACGAATCCCGAGTGGGAAAGCGCTTATCAGTATGAGATACCAGTCCTTGCTAAACTAAATTCTGATGGCAAAGAGGTAATTATGGATTACAAGATTCATGGATTGTTGATTTTTAAGTTTCAAATCAAGGATTTTTGTTTATGTGGCAGGAATTATTGCCGAGGTTGTCTCCGCGTCTAAGTGTGGAAATCATACAGAAGAAGCTAGCTGCTGCCTTTAGTTGATCAAGAAACCAAAATGTTCTACTACTCTCATCTGCAACAACGAGTTTCAAATCAAATGTTTTTGCTTCTTTATGCGTCTTTTCCTTTTCCCCTAGTGGCATGCTTTGCAAATATTATATGCTTTATGAGTGAGAGTGACCGATGCTGAGTTGCTTCTTACCACTTTTCTCCTCTATTTGAAACTGCTTTGCTTCTTTGACTAGTCCATTACTTTTGGATTACTCCATGAGGTGATTGCTTGAATTGTAGCCATGTTCTCTCTATTGATCTTGTTATCTTTTTCTTTTGATTGTCACCAAAACTATTACGACTGTTAGGCACCTAGCTTCTCTCTTCTTTTAGTTTCTTTATTTCACCATTTATACCATTTATTGCTTTCTTATGCTGTCGAGTAGAAAAAGCTGTTGGTTTGGCCTTGGTTTATTTACTGTTACCGTTATTCCTGAACTTGAACATCTCTAGTACTTTCACGGAACTACCAGTTCACGAATTACTCCTTTTTCTTTTCTTCCTGTAAACACTATCCATCATCAATTATTTTGATTTGTGTATCTTTCTGCATTATCTACTTTTAGAGTGGATTGTGATTTGTCAGGCAAAAATAGTATGTTTCTACAGCTTTCCTGACTAACCATGACATTTTGTGCAATGTCATTACCCATTTAGGTGCTGCAATGCAACTTGTTGAGATTCTCCATCCCACACTGAAAGCAGGTATTCTAATGGAAAGATTCATTATCGTGGATTAAAATACTTGCTAGTTGCGTAATCATTTAGTCCTCTATGTTTTGTCGACCACCCGGATTTTAGGATTAATTTCTTTCGTCTCCTACAATAATATATTACTATATTGGATACAATCAGGCAGGGACTGAAACAGTAGTTGAACTTTTTATTTTTTGGGAATCTTCGGTAGATTTGAGTCAGAAGAGAGGAGCAAATAAACTAGTCCCTGGGTGAACTGGTTCCTGTATCAGGTTACAACGACATATTTTCTTCTCTTGTCACCATCGTTGCAGATGTATCTACCTGATAAATATTTTACAGATTATAAATATTCTTTATCAACCAGTAATTGCATCTTTTTGCTGTAGTATTGAGTTGAGAAGCGTAGTTTATGGTTGTGAAAAGAATTAGTCTTGATCATTGACGGGATCAATGGCTGGAATGCTCTCTATTGAGCAAAAATGTTCCCATATACT
>OVAP01008078.1:0-10200 GCA_900406295.1 Aurinia saxatilis
TACTCAAGTGAGTTATGGTTAGCGAAAGGTTTTGAACGCTAGACACAAAACATCTTGTTCAATACTAAACCAAGTTCACAAGATCAACCACTAGTTACCCCTTAATCTACCACACCCATCAATCAATTGAGAAACTACTCACACATAACCATAGAAACAAAAGAAATTGAAAGACTAAGCATGATTAAAGAAGAGATTAATAGTTTGTCAAACCAAAAATCAAATCTATGAATCTTAAGAATAAGAACAAAATATTACAAAAGTTTTGAATATTTCATAATGATGAGCCTTTTCTAAAAATGACTAACAATCCTTATTTATACTAGGCAACAACGGAGTAGAAATTTAGGGTTGGTTTAGGGAAATAAATCAATTTGGTTTGAAGATTAAACCAAAAATCTCTGGTTCAATTGACTGGTTTGGTACTAAACCGGCTGTCTTGCTTGCCCAAGCCAAATACAAGGAAAGCAAAAATCTGTCTTCTCGTTGCCTTGCTTCTCAAGTCACAGAGGAAAAACAAGCTTCTTCATGAACCTATGTTGGTTCTCATGAACCTCTGTTTGTCCAAATTCTCAAAAACTTCATCAAACTCTTATAAAGTATTTATAGAACACTCCTAGACACTTTGAGAAGCTCCATCGATTTTTCTCTATTTTGATACCTAATGCACATGATTTTGAATGCAAAATGCAATTTTCCTAAAACAAATGCAAATCTAAATGAAGTATTTAAGAAATATGATGAATTATGCAAATGCAAGGTGTTTATGCATCAAATGAATGATAAAAACATTAAAAATCTTAGCTAATATGGAATCTAAATGCAACACATCAACCATTGTCAAAATCCTTAGCCTTGTAACCAATGCAGCCTTCATTGTATATCTATCTCCGACGTGAATAGCCAATGAGCTAAAGTCTAACTTTACATCTTCATCAAACGTTGTTGCAGTTTTCCGAGCCTTCTTGGGGACCTTTTTCTTCAGATTGATTTTTCGTCTTCTCTCTCATAAAGTGTACCGTACGATCTGAAATCCTAATAACCTTATGTAACTTTGTCAGATCGCAACAATCAAATCTAGCGTTCTCTAACTCAAGATTAAGAGAAATCTTCGTTTTTATCACATGCATCGTCTTCAACATCTACAGGACCCTTTTCTTCGCGTTGACACTTCAGATTGACTTTAAATTTATCTATCTCAGTAAATTCTACACATAGACGAAGCATAGCATATTTCAACTGACCTTAAAACCCCTTAGAATTGTTGCTGCTTTCAAAAAATTGAAGGAGGAGTATCCATCGACAATTTCAGTAAAGTATTCTTAGGAAACATGTAACTCAGTTCCACGTCATACCTGATTTGAATTCTGTAAAAACAATTTCGCTCTTACCTTGTATAATCTTGTATCCTTGTCTACTGTCTACGGAAAATAACCAAAGTGTATTGTAAAAAAGACAATTCCCACAAACTAGATTAACTTCATGATCTATTGGTTGAACGACATGTTTAAATAAAATGTTGATGGATAATAAAGGGGGGGAAAAACTCTTGAACCAGATAAGAGTGTTGTAATGGCTGCCTATGAGTTTTGGGAGATAAGTCTAGCTATTGTCACATTAAATTTGGTTAAAATTCGGAAAAAAACAAATTATGTTAAAAAAATTCGTCTAGCTTAGTGACAGATTTTTGGGTGCGTTAATAAATATGTCGTATCATGATTTTTAGTTATGTCTTGTTACATATGTATTTAAAAGTCTATCAACGTAAATAAAACTGTCACAACTGACCCAAAAATCTGTCATAATGGTGGAGTCAGTCCAGTAATGTTTTTCCTAGACTTATTAGTCCGCTTCAGTAGCAGACTTGTAAACAAATATGCCGTCACATAACCCGAAAACAACAAGTCAGTGACTATGAGAATTAATAAGTCTGTCAATAGGTGTAATAAGTCTGTCAACCAAAAAGCAATTCTACCAACCTTAAATAAATATATTACGTCATGTCACAAACTAACTTAAATATATCTACTAAGGAAAACAACTCTACCAACTTAAGTCATAAATTTGTTGGACAAAACAAATCTATTGCATCATGTCATAGACTTACTTAAATAAATCTACCAACTAAAATAACTCTACGATCGCATAAAAATCTGCCATCAAGACCATGATATAATTTTTTTCAAAAGATCAAATTTGGAAAAAAAAAAAAAAATCTAGTTCGTGTAACAATTTTTTTTTATGACGTGACATTTAAAAATAATAACATTTCGATAAATATATTTTTTGTAAAAGGTACTATAGGTATAAGAACTCAAACTAGTAATTATAAAAAGATTGGCACCATTCTAATTTATTTACAATAAATTAACCTCATTCTAGTATAAATTTATATATAGTACAGTAATTTGATTTTCTTTCATTTTGCACAAATTTAAAACAACTTCTACTTCAATTTAAAAAAAAAAATTAGAATCCTAATATATAGTAAAATATATCACCAATGTACATAAAAATATTAGGTTAGTGGGGCTCTAAGATTAAGTTAATATTAAGTTTAATACTAATAAATAGTTTAGAACATACATGTTAAATTTCATGGTTGTGGATGCTATTTTTTTCAAATTAAGTTTCAAGAGATCCGGGAAATGAAATACAATATAAAATAAAATAAAGAGCAAAACTTCTAGGTCAAGTAGCGGGATGCGCTTCTAGAAAATCCACGTGAAGATGAATTAGTTAATTTACTGAAGTTGCCATTTCCATGTGCCTCCAACGGCTTCTCCTATACATACGGTTTGTTTACAGAACAAGACAAACAAGCATTAAAGCAAAACCTCTCTCTCTCACGCTCTTCTCCTTTGTCAACTGTAAAACCCCCCGATGGAGAAAGACGATGACTCTAGTGCCTGCACGGCGTCGTTTTCACCTAGCTTCAGTACTTATTCCGGCGATCGGCTCGCCGAGATCGCCGATCGAGTTGGTCAGAGGTTCTCCCATGGAGACGACGATTTCGAGTTTGAGATTCTCCAAACGGTGTCGTCATCCGACGTATTCCCTGTTTTTGATCAGAATCTTATCTCCGCCGTGGAACCTGATGAAGCGGCCGTGACTCCGTTAAAAGATCTGTTCCTCCGCGAGCGTAAGGATTCTTCGTCTTCCGACGAGGAGGAGGAGGATGAGCTTGACGCGATCCCGAGCGAGATCTATTGTCCGTGGACGCCAGCGAGATCTACGGCGGAGATGTCACCGAGTGGGGGCTGCAGAAAAAGCAAATCGACCGGATCTTCCTCCACATCGTCGTGGTCGAGGAAACGATGGAGAATCAGAGATCTACTCAAGAGAAGCCACAGCGATGGGAAACAGTTCCAGAATACAAGCTCGAAATCTTCCAAGAACAAGGAGAAAGTGTCTGCACATGAGAAATTTTACTTGAGGAACAAAGCAATGAGGGAACAAGACAAGAAGAAATCATATCTACCGTATAAGCAACAACTTGTTGGCCTTTTCGCAGACATTAACAAAAAGTCCTCTGGATCTCTATAACTCGATGTAAATGGGTATTTTAATAATTACATCTTTTCTTAAGGTTTTAAGCACAGTTTTAATGATCACAGTATGTAAATAAACACAGTAATTAATGATATCATCATAAAATGAATGACAAGTTTACTGAAGGAAAATAATGGAGCGAGTTTTCGTACTAACTTGGCACTGCAAAGAACATAGCAAAATTAGAGTAGGGTCATCTTTCGATTCCGTATACGAGTATATAAAATTAATTGTGAGGTTTTAAGCACAGTTCGATGATTTAAGTTTGGGTTTAGTGCCAAATAAACCCTTAAACTCAATTTTTTTTTGTAAGTTATACATTCCATATTGGAAAAAGACAAAACAACCATACAACTCTATTATGGAACCGTATAAAAATAAAGGTGATTTACTAGAATAGGGTCAATTTATTGATCATTTTTTAATTATTAGTTTAGGTTCACATACTCATAGTACCATTGATATAAAATAAATTTATAGAAATGTCATTATTTTTAAATGTCACAGATTTGTTACACGAACAATAGATTTGTTTGAACTGCTATAGATTTTTTAAAAACATTGATAGATTTATTTGAAATTTTAATCTCCGGAAAATAAGTCTAAAGGCCTTGGTGACAGATTTTTATTCGATCATAGAGTTATTTTCCTTCGTAGACTTATTTTTGCAAGTCTATGACACAACACGACAGATTTGTTTGGTTCAACAGATTTATGGCTTACGTTGGTAGAGTTGTTTTAGTTGATAGATTTATTTATAAGTATGTGACATGACACAAAAGATTTGTGTAATTTTGGTAGAGTTGTTTTTTTGGTTTATAGACATATATTACCTATCCATAGACTTACCAATTGTCTTGGGGACAGACTTGTTGTTTTAGCTTTCTTTGACAACAGATATATATATATAAGTCTGTTACTGAAGCAGACTAATAAGTCTGGGAAAAATTGGCTCCGACGTTATGATAGATTTTTTGGACAGTGGTTACAGATTTATTTACGTCCATAGACTTTACAATAAATTTGTGATGCATCGATAAATCTGTCATCAAAACTGACGGATTTTTACCTATTTTTTTAGTTTTTGCCAATTTTTAATCTAAAAATAAGTAAACTTATCTCCCAAAACTCATGAGCAGACATTACTTCTCTGGTTCATAAGTTCTTTTTTCGAACTCTATCCATCAATAGTTTATCATAGTTTTTCACATAATGGATTATGAGGTTAATCTAGTTTGTGGGAAGTGGGTTTTTGACAACACACGATAGTTTTTTGTGGTTGATAGTAGACGGGAAAACAAGATTATACAAGGTAACAGGGAAGAAAATTTTTACAGAATTCAAATCCATAGTCTATGAGTATTATGGTTTGGATAAGCTCAGATACGACATGGAATTGAGTTACATGTTTCCTAAGAAGATTTTACTGAAATTGCCAAAGGATACTCTTCCTTCAAGTGTTCAAAATCAGCGACAATTTCATGGGTTTTTAGGTGAACTGAAATATTCAAGTTTTGTCTATGTGTGGAATTTACCGAGACAGAGAAAGGTCATCACAATCTGAAGCGTTCACGCCAAGAAAGGGGTCATGGCACACATGAAGATTTTGAAGACGATGAAAGTGATACAAGTGAAGATAGCTCTGAAGATCTGGAGTTAGAGAACGATAGGTTTGATTTTTTTGATGATTCTGATGGAGCTAGTTCAGGTGATGAAGATTTCAGATCGTACGGTACACTTTATGAGAAAGAAGACGAGAAACCGAAAGTCAATCTCATGAAGAAGAAAAACGTGGTCCCAAAAAAGCCTTGGAAAAGGGAAACACTGGTTGATGAAGATGTAACGGTGGACCTTAAGTCGTTGGGTGTCCTTGTTGGAGATAAATTTCCAACCAAGGATGCATTGGTCACAAGACTAAGGATTTTGATAGTGATACATCAGTTTGATTATAGAGTAAAAGAATCAAGAGGTGATGTGTTTAGTGCCAGGTGTTGGGTGGAGGGTTGTTCATGGAGAATTAGAGCTACAATAGTAGAAGGAGGTTCTTCTGATTTTCATGTCAAGGTGATGTCGGATCATACATGTTCAGTCACTGAGCTTTCACGTAGTACACGACAAGCTAACAAAGACATACTTGCCAATCTATACAACGACCTTGGTAGCATCGACTCAAAAGTAGTGCCAAATCACGTAGGAGATGTGCTTAACAAGCACTTTAAAATCAAGGTTTGTCTCTTAATTCATGCCATAGATTTTCACCGAATAATAGACTTATATATCCGTGACTACAGATTTATTGGCCTTTAACGACAGTTTTATTTGCTCATTACGATAGACATATATATCCGTTACCACATATTTAAGTGATCAGTACGATAGACTTATACATCCGTTACCACATATTTAAACAAGTAAGTTAACATGTTGGATAAATAAAACGGAGAATATTGAGACCAAAGGAGAATTATATTGTAAAATAGGGAACAAATAAGATATTCATAATGTGTATTGCATAAAGACAGTTTGGGTTATCATTGCACAAACTAAAAGCCAAGAGCATAGAATACTAATTCCCTGCATCCCACAGACTTACAAATTCTCAGCTATATCAAGAGTGAGGAGAAGACCAGCCAAGTGTACCAAATGCAGATGCTAGAGTGCACTTGCAACAACAGATTGTATTAACTGGAAATCAAAAAAAAAATTGTTACCATCGTTTGGAAAAACAAAAAAAAAACAATCATGTCATGATAGACTCAAACAAATCTGACTAACAATAAACAAATATATGGTTGATAGTCAAACAAATCTGTCGATGAAGCCATTTAAATCTGTCAGAACGAAAAATCAAATATGTCATTAAACATAAATTTGTTTTTTGCTCCTACACACCAAACTAATCTGCAAAGACATGCCGCACAATTGGAGAAAAAATAATTCATCCACTTGAATTCAATTGAACTACTCAGTACGTATCTCTTTCTTCTCATGCTAACCAATCATATTATCGTAATCTAAACTCATTCCTCAATTCACACAATCTCTGCTCTATATCGTAATCTAAACCAATTCAAAACTTCCTCAATTCCTCAAGTGGATGATGTTGAACTAATACAAACAATTCCTCAATTCACAATAATCAAACAAAGATGTAATCATCACAACATACGACTGAGACACCAAAAAACAAAATTCAATTCACAATCAATAAATGATGAAGAGGCCGGAATTACCTAATGGAGACAAATTGCACAAATGTGGAAAGGAGAGGAAACCGCCGAGACAAGGAAGATACACCGCCGAAGAGAGAGGCTTCGAGTTAGGAGGAAGAGAGCGGCTTCGAGATGGGAGGGAGTGCGGTTTCGAGAGAAGGAGATGCCGAGGGCTTCAAGAGGGAGGGAGACTGGCTTCGAGATGGGAGGTAGAGTGGCTTAACAAAGAAAGAGATTCCGAGGGCTTCGAGATGGGAGGGAGAGCGGATTCAGAGGGAAAGAGATGTTGAGGGCTTCAAGATGGGAGGGTCGGCGGCTTCAGAAAGAAATAGAGCCGCCGAGATTCACTCCTATAGCCACCGCCGAGAATAATTAACTCATACAGCCACATCTAAGACACTGAAGAACATGCAAGAGGAGAGGAAGAACAAAATGACAGAAGATTAGAGGAAGAAACAAGACTTGACTCGTCGTCTGATCTAGAGAAAAAAAGTGATTTAGATTTACGGTGGTCTACTGTTTTTTTTTTTTTTTTTTTTTAAAAATAGTTTTTNTTTTTTTTGTATAAACATAGTTTTCATTTCAGTTTTGCTATTAATGTTTTGTTTCATGAATGCAATAAATATGTATCAACGAATGATGTATGTATGTATGTATGTAGGTATGTATGTATGTATACTAGTAATTAGCCAGATTTATTTAGAATGAAATAAATCTTAATAATCTTTAATGTAAAATCTGAAATTTTTTTTTTTAATTACAATGGTATTCTTGTGATTATTTTGTCTAATATGGGTAACTGGTCTTTTGTCAAAAGATTAACACTAAACTAGTAAGTCTATGAAAGACACCCTAAACTAGTAATTATTCAAAAGATTAACACTAGTTGAGTTAATTTCTCTANTTAATTTTTCTAAAAATAATGGAACAATATAAAAATAACCCTTCAACTGTATAATGTGCACTTGATAGTTGATATTATGTTCCAGAAAGATAATGGAACAGTATAAAAATAAAGACAGTAACTAATGATAGCATCTAGGGATGTTATAATGGGTTGGCCCGACCAGTTTAGACCCCTGCCCGTTGAAACCCGCCCTGTTTAGGTGTAATTCGTTTAAGCCCTAGCCCAATTAAAATATGTTTATATTAATGTCTGACAGGTTATAGTAAGACCGTTAAGAACCGATTATTTTCTTTTCTATAAGAAGCACCTACTTACGTCTTACTTTTCTTCTTCACCTCAGTTTCTTTAAATTGTTTTCATGCTCCGATCTCATAATACTTTATTCTTCTTTACGACTGTCCATCTCCAATCACATCAAATTTCCTCAAATCTCTTCCATCTCAAACCTTAAATTCCCCACTAGGGTTGTTTACATAGGCCTCAAATCCGAGGGCCTACACAGGTCTATTACACAAATACCAAACTATAATTCGTCCAAATATGTAAAAGTTGTATGGATTACAAACGGTTTGGTCTATTAAAAACATTTTATTAAACGATTAAAACCGTAAGTATACGGGTTTACCCATATAACCAGTTTGTTCTCTCGACGTTATCATTATAACTCCTTGAGAAAGAAAAAAACTCTTCACAAAGCGATATCTTTTCCTCCCGACAAGATTAGGGTTTGAGAGTTAGGATTCAAGTTTTTTTTTAACACAAATCCGAGGAAAACCGATTTTGATTTATACAATCAAGATAATCAAATCATAATTTCGTTAAAAAATAAGAAGTACGCTTCAAAAGCAGATTTGGGATTGATAGTTTTTTAGAGTATTCATTACCAGAATACACTTCTTGTTAAATTTGGGATCTGCCTTGAGTTGCATCTGAGTGCAAAAGTTTAGATGAGAAATCCGATTTAAGGTTTGAATCTTTTTAAAGTTGTTCAATTGTGCTGGTTTTCCGAGAATGGTATTTGGGATTAACCGTTCTTCACATAACTGCTAGTCCTCATTTTCTGTCCAATTTATCTTCAAACTGGATATGCATATCGATTTGAAGGAATTCCTTTCTCTTTATTTCTTCTAATCATGACAAACAAACTTTGACAACAAATGGAACAAATTTCTCTAGTGCATCTCCATAATCTTCCTCTCCATGTATGTGATAAGGCCAAAAACGAGACTTGATGTAGTTTCATCTGCAAGCACGTGAACCTTAGCCAACAGGATTTCCGTGTAATGATGATGGACCTCGTTCCAGTTTAAGATACTGCATTGTTCGCCGAATCTATTAATAATAACAATTCCAAAAGAAAAAAAATTAGGGGTGTTATGTCTATTTATAGTGTTTATTTTAGAGTACTCTAACAGTTGTATTTTTTTTTTTTTTTTGTCTTTTTGTTTGTGCCTTTGGGATTTTTTTATTTAATATTACTGATCAGTTGTGTCTTTTTGTCTTGTGTCTTTTCGTTTATGACTATTTGCCTTTTTCTTTCCTTTTTTACGGTTCTGTCTTTTTGTTTGGTGTCTTTTCATTTGTGCCTTTTGATTTTTTTTTAAAATATTTACTGATCCGTTGTGTCTTTGTCTTGTGTATTTTCGTCTGTGACTATTGGCCTATTTTTTACGATTGTGTCTTTTCGTTTGTGCCTTTTGTTTTTTTAATATTACTGATTGGTTATGTCTCTTTATCTTGTATCCTTTCGTTCATACCGTTAGGATATTATATATATGTGTCTCATTTTTTATTCATTCCATACATTACGAAAAACAATAATGAAAGTTATAAAACTAACTTTCTAATTTATGCAAAAAAAAAAACAATGATACGCACTTTGTTTTTCAATATACATCATTTTGATATAGCAAGGATTCCAATAATTATTGATTTAACAAAAGATTTTTGCAGATCCATTGATAATGTTGAATATCTCTCAAAGTTTAAATATAAAAGACTAATAAAATTCCCACTATCTTCTTTGATGAATTGGGCGGTTCACATCATGAGTTTTTAGATGTTACAATTGTTTATGGAATTACTGATTTTTCTTTATGAAAGCCATTTTTATGGGTTGTCTTCAATGTAATATTGATGCTGCTTTAACATTGCTTCAATCTTTTATGCGAAAATCATCCTAAAACAATGTGGTTATTTGTCATTTTTTTAACATTCGTTGGGCTAATCCAAAGTGGCAACCGTCAATTATGACTTAAAGGAGATCTGAACACATAACGGGTTAAGATATTAGAAGAATATCAATTGTGCCAACACTACAAGAAAGCACGCCATTTGCGAGGAAACATTGCGACGCCGTTTGTCCCTCGCAAATCTGCGTGGAATTTGCGACGAATTTGCGTGTCATCCCAAACGTCATCGTACATTCGTCTCACATCCGCGAGGACAGATTTCGTCGCAAAACCGTCGCTAATATGGGACGGGTTTGCGACGTTTTCGCGTACAGGGTGAACGATGCGAGAATTGAGC
>OVAP01008079.1:0-10200 GCA_900406295.1 Aurinia saxatilis
TTTTTTTTTTTTTAAATTAAAACATAATTTAGCGTTAGGTGTAAAGCATGATTAACATTAATTAAAAATCTAGTTACACAGACTAGTCTAAACAATATTATATGCAAATAAAGAAGAAAAAAAATTGACCCATTAGTTGACAAAAAAAACTGACCTGTTAAACTAATTTCCCCAACAATAAAAACTGAACACACGTTTCCTTTCTAGTTGAAAAAGAAAAAGAAAAAGAAAAAAGAAACAAGAGAAATTCCTTATCCGGTAGGAAGGGGGGTTGATATAAGAAGAGTCAGACTTTTTTTTGAAGCAGCAATCTTTCTCTCGTGCAAGTAAAAGTGAAAAGTATCCCTCTCCGGCGACTGTATACTATAATTATCATAAACTAAAGTCTCCGGATGAAGATGTTGGGACGACTTTTATTTATTTTGAGCTCAATACCCGTTGCAGTTGGGATATTGATATTGTCAGACCAAACATCCAGACAATTACATTAGCATAGAATTCTGAAACAAGTGTTTTGTTGAATTTATTGGGTATGGAGATGCTGTATTCCAGTTGATTGGACTGCACAATGGTAAAGACATTTGGAGCATCAATGAAGACTGACTGTTCAATAAAAAATCTTTTACTCGCATAAAGCTCATCAAATCTCTTTTTGCTTTCTCCAAAGAAGAAGTCGGGATGAAATGGCTCTTGCGTAAAGGCTTGGTGAAAACGCTTTGTCATGAGTTTAGTAACCAGTTACTCCCCTTTCTCTTCTCTAGGTCATTTTCTAATCTGTTTCAAAGATAATTTCTGCTCAGGCTTTGGACGATGCTCTGGAATCTCTGAAATTGTTTGTTGTTGAGCTTCAACAGGAGCCGCAAGCCTTAATTTCTAACGAGGACCTCAAGTTCTGACATTCGACTTCCGAGACTTGGAGGAAGAAGAAGAAATGTCTGGCTTGCATGTCTTCTTAGACCACCTAGAGTAAGCAACACCAGCATGACGATCTTCTAAATTTGGCAAGAGAATCACACTCTCCTCACTTTGTGGTGAAAAAGCTTATTAACGTATGAGGAAGAAAGGGTTCGTAAACGGCAATAGGCATTGAATCTTGACTTGAAAGGGGTGAGCTTGTGATTACATGTTTGAATTTTGATTTGAAACAGAGTAATTGAGAAGAAATTTTTATTGGATGTGTAAGGTCTGTCAAAACAACAAGGGAGGCAAAATATTCTGATATAGCAAACAAAAACCTTTTAGATACCCATTTAGACAGAAAAGGTACGCCTGTATACCATATAGATTAACAAAACGGGTTTGAGCCAGTATTTTGTGGATCGCAAAGCAAAACGGGTTTAAATTATTCTTCTCACTACTAAAAGACATTAAAAGAAATAAAGCTTTGTAAAATAATTTGTATTTACTGTTTAAGTAATATTAAATTTTGGGATATTTGCATATCAAGAACCAAAACTTATAGGAAAATTTTATAACTATCACTAAAGTGGATATTATCTTGACTCATTGTCCATTTTAAAAAGTACAATTAAATGAATTAGTGATTCTGTAAACTACCCTTGTTAATCTTTTCCTCTAACATGTGAAAAGCCTCGAATCTTGACTCAGACGCGCTTCTCCACCATTTTTGTAATGTGAGGTAGTTTCGATGATAATATTTTGCTTCTTTAGTCGTTTACAAGCAATATATATATATATATATATACTAGGGATTTGTCCGCACCAAACGCGGATAGTATTAGATTCTCTAATGCATTTAAAATAATAAGTTNATTTAAGCCACGAAGAAAAAAAAAACAAATCACAATCGCAACGAACAATCATTCATTTATATATATCTAATTCCAATGTGTGTTTCTTTCAGGATTGAATACAATATCAAAAAGTCTTCATCTTGAAAGGTAAAGATCACCTACAAATTGAAACACTTGAAACACTTCAAAGAAAAATAAAATGATCATTACAGTGTATGATCTAATGTAGATGCAATGAAAAGATTGTAATTTAGGAAGATACATTCAAAATCAAGTAAAACGTACCAACCTCCAGTCATGAGCAAACCCTGGAACCTCAATTCACACAAAGCAAGTTTCCACAGTTAATGTTATCCCAATTCCTTCGAATAGCCTTTTTCAACTCACCATCAGCCCTACCCCTAATTCATTATTGCTATAACAAAACAGTCACATTACATGAACCATATTAAACTATAAATTAGTTAAAATATAACTTGAGACCATGGAAATTAACATTAAAACTCACTTCAAATCTCGCAAATAAGAAGTTAGATAACCAATAAGCCCAACACCAAACCTAAAGATGACTCCCACCAGATGTACCAACACCAATCCTAAAGATGACTCCTACCAGATGTATTGTGTCAAACAAACAAAAATATATTGGAAGTTACATGTTTTTAAAATTATGGGCAAATAGAAACTTGATGGTAAAACATACATCTAAAGCATATACCTATCATAGGATTTTGATGGAAATTCTACAAACGATCGAAACTGCTATAAATTGGAAGCGAATTGTTAGGAGATGAAAACACAGGGATGGCCATAGTGTTTTCCGTCAGAAAGAGGCGGTAAGGTCCATCATCTATGTTCCTCCGCCATCCGTTAAGGTGACGATCTGATATTTTCATAGTATCAAATTATGGATATCATAACACATAAACTTTGAGAATAAACAATTAAACCGCGCAAAGAAACCGTGCCATGAAGTTGCTTCAATGGTAGAACCCTAAATCCACAATATTATATCATTTGCATTAATCAAATTATAAAATATATAAACAATCAATAAACATAAACATACCTCTATATCACGAAGAAGAAGTTCAACAACCCTAGATTCAAATCCCTCGCTATAATAAGAATAAGCATGAAACACATGAACTCGGCAAATATCTAGAGGGTTACCCACGCCAAGCGCGGGTGGTAATCGATTTCCTAATTCATTGAAAATTTTATTTGCAATGCTATAAGTTCAAAATAAATTATTATCTTCAGCATTTATACATGTTTAAAAATCGAAAAAAATTCTTGGCCTAAGAGGCTTAGCCCATTACTTTACCATCTCCGTTATAGAACTCTTCCAGCCTATGATTATTCCTGAACTACACTTCTGTTCATTTTCTCTACTCTTTACATAACACACCCCCTCGAACCAGTATGCATGTTCGTAGAATCCGACATGAGATAAGTTGTGACAAGTAAACAAATTTTTTTTTAAAGTACAACCAGAGTCGTGGACAAAAAGGATAAGAAGAGATATCATAGTAGGCAAACTGATTCTCCTCTATAATCATGATATTCATGGATGAATATTGTGTAATCTCTATTCAATCATTTTTTTCGATATGACCAGTTCATCAGTTCTTGGAGTATAATACAATTATTGAAACTATTGCTTACAATCCAAATAGATGAGTTGGTTCAGTTCAGGAAGATGATTTGAATATGACTTTATAAACAATTTAAAAATATTCAATATTAATTGTTAGGAGACATTGATATGTTTGGAAGTATGTGAAAGATGAATATATATAGCAAGATATGTTTGGTTTGGTGTCAAATATTACAGTTGAGAATGCTCTATTTATAATGGCAAATACCCCAAGATTCTTCAATTTACGTTAAATCAAACTCAATCAAGAAAATAACAGTCAAGATTTCTTTTATTCTTTGCAATTTCGACATAGAATTTATGTTTCCAAGGTCTTGTAAGTTAACATTGACCAAGTTTAGAAAACAGATCATTAATTATGAGAGTTCAGTTAACATGTAGAATTGTATAATCTCTGATGAACAAATTTGATATACTAAATCAAAATTATACGATGCAAATTATAAATCCAAATTTTGTTCTATAGGGAATCAATAACCTCCTTTTTATTATTTGTTAAATAAATATGTATGAAAATAGATATTTGTATTCCTAATTAATGTTAAAATAAATAATTAACAACCTAAAAATAATAATAATAGAAGTATTTAAAGAAGAAACTGTATTCAGAATATTGAATCAAAATAAATAATAAGCAGAAAAAACAAATACAAAAAGGAAAAAAACAAAAAAATTAGATAGTCACTATATATAAAGTTTTCTTACGAACATTTCTCGAGGAATTTCTAGAAATAGGCTGAATATTATTAGATCCTCATTTTAGTGTTGGTGTAGAAATAGAATCAACCGAATTAAGAGCATCGATTGACCATCATCGAATGCTTCAAACTTTTGTATCATTTCTTCATCTACAGAAATTAAGTAGAGTCTTACAGAAGACTTCTTAAAATTGTAACATATGTTATAAAAAACAGAATAATATATCGAAAACCAAGCATGTTAAAGAAGAAAATCAAAGCCAAAGCAAAATAAAATGGGCAAGACAACTCCATCCTTGGGCAACCTTTAAAAAACGAAAAAGTTTTAACATATATATGACCAGAAAAACCAACAACTGTAATTAACTTCAGGATTTGGATTTCTAGTCATTAACTTCATGACGATTTTCATTAAGAAATATATGTGTAAAGCTAAAATCATATGATATTATTATCTCCAAAAGAAAAATCACTATTACCCATCATCGATCAAGCATTAACAAAAAAATAAAATAAAAGAATTCATTACCTACCTTACATATCTCTTATTGAAGCAAACCTTATAATACATATGACAGACTTGCCAACATGTTTTTCAACATACGACGTGACTTGTTTAGCATGTTCACCCCAGAAAGTGCAAGCCAATTGTCTGTCTCTAAGAAAACCAACATAATGATTTTATAGTTATTAGACTATGTATTGAAAAGAACAAACGATAAGGTTCATAGTGTATGTACTCTAGATCTCGATGTACGAATTTCAGCTTCGTAAAAGATGCATTCTCAGCCTTTGATGTACCCTCCACAATTTGAATTATTTACAATTGCATGTTTAGTTTTATTTTTTTATTTTTGTTTTTTAAAAGCAAAAGTAATATTATAAACTGATTATAATGTATTGAACATTTCAGTAGGGTTCCACTATAAAACAATAACAACTAAGAAAATCACTATCTATGCAACTAAAAAAAATCAAATGTTATATTTAGAAAATTACTTACTGCTTATTCCTAAGAGTAAACACAATGATTGCCTAAACATTATTTGGATTAGCTTCATCTTGAGAGTTATGTGTATCTAAACGTGTGACATACTATATGACCTATGATATCTTTATGTATATAAAAGAACACAAAACATTAAAGTTTTATATTTAAAAACTTACCAACCAAGAACATTCAATCATGATGCCTTACTATTATCGACTCAACTGAAACAGGTGACAAATAATCAATAGTCAGTGCACGCTTTCTCATGAAAACAACTTTGGAAGAGAAAATAAACTTCCAATTGCCCTCGAGTAATATAGTGTGTCTCCCATATATAGGTTGTCCTTGAATCATTAATTGCATGACATTGTACCCTAATTTAAGACTTACAAACTCATATCAAGTAGTATAGTGTGTCTTCCACAAAACAAATTATGGTCGTTGTAAAAGGTCTCTATAAGCATGATATTATACCATAATTTGGGATTTACAAACCCAACCCGAAAAATAGATAGTCTATTCCACATAAAAATATTGTATTTGGAAAATAATTTTAATTACATGACATTATACCTTAATCTAGGATATATAAAACCAAACAAAAAGAATATACAACCTGCTTCACAAAAATAATCTAATTGTAAAAAAATTTTATATAGCATGAAGCTATACACTAATTTTAGTTTCTTAAACTCAAATAAAAAGTATACAGTATGCTCCATAGAAATAAAATATGGTCATTATAACAATTTTTTAACTACTGTACATGGCATTATACTCTAATTTGAACTTGTAAACCCAAACTGAATCGTATATAGTGGGCTCCCAAAAAAAAAATATTATGCTTGTTGTAAAAAGACTTTAATTACATCACAGTATACCCTAATTTGAGACAAAAAAAAAAAATTACAATCTGCTCCACACAAAAATATGGTCGACATAAAAAAAACTTCAATTACATGACACTATACCCTAATTTGGGATTGATAAACCCAAACAAATAAATATACAGTATGCTCTGCAAAATAATATATGGTTACTGTAAATATGTTTTGATTACATGAAACCCTACCATAATTTGGGATTTACAAACCCAAACCAAATTATATATAACGTGCTCCAAAAAAAGAATATGGCCCGGTAAAAATTCTTTAATCACATGAAACCTTAATTTGGAATTTATACACCCAAATCAAATAGTATACAATGTGCTGCACACATAATTATGATTGTTGTAAAATAAATCTATAGTTACATGACAGTATATCCTAATTTGGTATATAAACACAAGCTGAAAAATATATTGTATGCTCGATATAAAAACCATGGTCTTTGAAAATATCATTAATTACATGACCCTATACAATTTAGAATTTATAAACCCAAGCAAAAAATACGTAGTTTGTCCAACTAAAAAAATATGACCGTTGTAAAATGCTTTAACTATAGTCATTTTAATTATATTTCACATATACAAATCAAAGAGAATCAATAATCAAAATTTTAATATACCCATTAATTTGAATATTTATAAAACTGGTTCAAATTCTTCCAATAATTCTCTATTTTCCGTCTCCGGTCATTGTTTTTTTTTTTTATGATATATCTAATAATCCTCCTTCTTNGTTTTTTTTATGATATCTCTAATAATCCTCCTTCTTTTCCCCATCCTATTTTCAGTTTGTACANTTTTTTTTTTATGATATATCTAATAATCCTCCTTCTTTTCCCCATCCTATTTTCAGTTTGTACATCTCTCTAACACTTTATTAGTCTGGTTCGAACTCTTTCCAATAACCCTCTATTTTCTTGATGGCTTGAACACATATTTGTCTACCACGTCCTGGTTTCTTAACTGTATCCAAAGTATAACACGGGGACATTGTATTTATGTGCAGGTTAACATAGAAAAAAGAAAAAAAAAATACAATTCAGAAAAATAGGGAGGAAATAAGTTTGTGGGATGTTGTAAAGAGAATCTTGGCTCGGTATATATTGAGAGAGTTCTTATTTAGGGTTTTTCAATATTTTGAGTATGGTTTTAATTAAAGGCAATATTGGTAGAGATTTATAGATATTCAAAAATCGATTGAAAGATGAGCCAAGACCAATGCATGCATATTTATTGCAGCTCTGTTTTGAAAGTTCATAGTTTGTGATATGATCTAACACAACTTTAGACATTTTGAGGAGCACATGCACAAATTATCACTGTTTTTTGAAAAAACCCACTTTGGCTATACCAATGCAAAAAAAAAAAGTTAGTAATTAGTATTTTAAAGTTGTGTTTCTAATTGATTGGATTCTCGCTTATTTTACTTTAAGTTTTCAAATGTTTTTTTTAAGTCTATGTATGTGAAGCAAATATTATTTAAATTAAATTATTATTATTATAAAATTTTAGAAAACATATTTCATGTAATAGAAGATAATAAATTGATTATTAAGAATGATTATAAAATCTTAGGAGACATATCTCCTACAAAATATGAAAAAACGATTTTATAAAGCATTAGTTTCTGTTAGAGCTTGGATTCATTCACAATCTATGCACTTGTAGCATCAATTTATTTATGTGTCTTTGTTATCTAGAGAGGATTTATACTCTTGCTGGTTTCATCTTCTTCATTAATGCTAAACTCAAACTTAGACCCTCACGTACTTTAGTGAAGCCGTGTAGCTTCATTTTAACACAAGAGCTTGCATAATCGTTTCTGAAACTAAAAGTATTCTGGTTTTTCCATATGATGTTTAATTATCTAGACAAACTCATCAACCTTCAAACCTTGCTATCAAGTTTCCCGGTAGGATGTTAGTAAACGAATCTACATTATTATTATTATTATAAAAATACCAACAAATTCTCTCTATTATTACTGCTATTAACAAAAATATTTTATTGGGTAAAAAGTTATATTTTTCTATAAAAACATCTCACGGATTAGTCTTTGATTTAATTATATTAAGAGAGAAGAAACTTTATATGAATTATAGCTAAACTTCTACTCTTTTTAACTCTTTATTTCCGTAAATGTAATGGTTCAACGAAGATGTGTAGAGACTCATGATCAACGTCCATTTCCCAAGCAAACTTAACCAAAAGAGACTTAGAGGGTTAATGTGATCATGATACTCAGCTTGATTACTATCCGATACGCTACTGACATCCACATAACGGACATTACTTCACTCATCCTGCATATACCTTTTAACCACAACGGCGAATTGGGTTTCAACACCAAAAGATAACACGATTAGAACAAAGATGTTTTTTTAAAAAAATGTATAGAGATCCAAAAACATAATTCACAACAGAACAAAAAAAAAAAATTGTAATCTCCAAGATTAAGAATATGATGGATATGAAGAATTTGATTGCCATGAAGAATCTGATTGCCAAGAAGAAGAAGAGGGCAATACACGATTATCAACCAAACTCAGGGAGATACTCTTTATCACACAACCTCATATTTTTTACGTGAGTTTGATAGTCATCGTGCAACCTCTCCACCATGTCTCACGAAGAGTGTATCCCTACAAAAGATAACTGCATCATTAATAAACTAAACCAACTGTTATAGCTGTACAAAAATAATATAGTTCAAAGAACTCCAAGCTTAACCTTATACATGACATATAGATAGAACATATATCATGGGGAAAGAACTAACTTTTAGACTCATGACACAAAATTTATATTCACATTATATATGGTAACACTAATTCGTAGATCTTTACTTCGTATTAACTATTACGTACCTAATTCAAATTTATAAAAATAATTACATGGTAAAACACATGTAGAACCACCGTTAAATCCTTTGCCTCCTCATGTGTCTATCTGACATCATCTCCATAGCTTAATATAACCTAGTGCAAAACCCATCATATATTCTCTGTATAATTTATTAACCCTCATCAAGTAGTGAAAATATAAGCAATAACAAATCTTTCCAGTGCTAAAGAAGATGATAAAAGCAATATCACCATCACAGAATCGAAAGTTCTCTAGCCTGGTTCATCAAGATGTTTCATTGAGATTTTACCACCAACAGCCAAATGAAGCCCTCTTTTCTTGAGAGGTCTGAGAATCTTGATAATAATGCACCTGTCATTGCTGTTCATGTTTATCCCTCCAAAAACCTCAGTGTATTTTCCTCACGCCCACCTTTCTGAATACCTCGTAATCATCTTGCCCCACGAAAGAAAAAAAAAAAAAAAAACCAATATACATGAAGTTAGAAATTTTGTAAAAAGCATCATCACCAATCACCGGAAAAAAAATGCACAGGAAGAACAAAGTCCTTTGTATGCATTGACCAAGGGCAACCTATGACCACTAACCTTGAGTTTTGGGGGATTAAGATAAAACCCTAAACATTGCCCATATAATTCAAGGTTTTAATTATTAGAAGTGTAAAGGAGAATGAGGCACCATAGAAGCTGCAAAAAAAAAAAAAACAAGAAAAAAGAAGAAACCTAGAACAAACCTAGACATTACATTGAAAAAGAAACCTAAAAAAATACATCATTGATGATATAACTTTGAATTCAGAGATATAAATTACCTCCTCTGCAGGATTGTATTTCTGAGGCTAAGTGGATTTAGCTTATGTATGTTTCTTGTTGTCACTCAACCTCCTCTTCTAGTAATCCAAATGACTCAAGCTTATAAAGGCTCTTGGATGTCATCCAAACTACTTCGTTGCAGAGATTTAGCTTTACAGTTTGTAAAAATCAAAATTGGCAATGGCAAGTCGACTTCGTTTTGGCATGACCAGTTGAGCACTATGGGACGACGGCTCATTGCTGTGGTAGGAGAGGGAGGACGAATTGCTATGGGAATAGAGGATAATACCTTTCTACACGATGTAGAAGACGTGTGTTCTATGGAATTCTTCAATGGAAACTAAGGACCATTTGTTTTTTCAGTGCTCCATTTCAGCTGAGATCTGGTTTAATTTAGTTGCAGGAATCCCGCAACATGATTTCACTGTATATTGNTTAATTTAGTTGCAGGAATCCCGCAACATGATTTCACTGTATATTGGTATGCGATTCTTCAGCATATCCAAGTGGATACGCATGAACTGGACT
>OVAP01008081.1:0-10199 GCA_900406295.1 Aurinia saxatilis
TTAAGAAGCTAATATCATCAAAGTTGTTACTAGCCAAATGTAAGCAATTGAGGGTTACTAATCCGTTACTTAGCTAACTAAGCTTTCTACCGAGTTCACAAAGCTCTGCATAGGTAGGTAGATAGGAGATTTTGAAAGGCTTACCAAATGCCTTCACCTGGTATCGGAGAGAGCACCGGGAGCAAGCCTTCACGGCTACGGAGGATTAGCAATTCCGCCAATGATGTTGTTGAGGTGGACTGGTTTGCATCTGTTGTTTATTACCAGAAGCGTTTGTTTGAGGCGCTGTGGATTGGTTGGAATTTGAAAGCGAGGGGTGAGGGTTGGTGATTCTGAACCGGAGGAGGAGGATGAGGTTGAAATGGAGGAGGTTGAAATGGTGGAATTGGAGACGGCGCCTGGTGAGAAATTCGGTGAGTGTTTTGTGGTTGAGATGTCGAAGGATTAAAGGAGTGGGCTTGAGAGGTCGCAGGAACAAATGAATATTGCGGCGGTAGAGGGCTAATGTTCACCGATGGGGGAGGCTCAATGACCCTTATCGTCGCTGTTGCCGAGGAGGAGGAAGATATGACATTCCCAGTGGAGTCTCGCTTCCGTGAAGTTGATCCGCCACCACGTCCAGACTTCGATTTGGGGGTATTACCCATCAAAGGATGAGAAGAGTTTCCGGTGGGGGGGAGGGGGGGGTTGGGATTGAGAGTTATCTCCGGTTAGGGTGGCGAGTGTAGGAGAGAAATGTGGATTGAGGGAGTCTGTAGAGAAATTGAGTTAAGAAAAAATGGGAATCGGGGAAGGAGAAGTTTGGTTTTGGTTGATATAACCATAGCATTAAACCAACACAATTGCGACCGCTAAACCAAAAGCGGCAAAACCAAAATGATTGCAATTTTTTTTTGGTATTTCACGCGGTAAGGACTGCAAAATCAGAAATGGTTTATGAAAACCATTAAACCGACCCATTTGCGACAACATGAAAATTCATTTAGGAAAAAAGTGACTGTTTTGCGATCACGATTAGTATGTAGTTGCAATTTAGTGGTAATTAAACCCTAAAGTTAGAATATTAGATTTTTACATCTCTTGGTTTCTTTAGTATGCAATGTCTGCTATATACATATATGTAAGATGCCAAGATTAAGATAGGAAAACAAAAAGTTCATGTCATGATCATGTTAATAGATTTGGTAACATTAACATATATACATTTTACTATAGAAAGTTCTTAGATTCCTCCCTCATTTTACATTAATGTTCTTAGATTCCTTACAAGTGTTTTTTGGTTGTTGATTAAATTGATTTTTTTTTTTATTGTTAATCTTCTTATCGTAGATTCTGGGATACACTTTGTTACCGCCAGTACTAGACTCCGACACCAATTTTGGTGTTGACTCTGTTTAAACATTTCTGATGTAATTAAATACGTCAAGATGAGATTAAGAAGTTGATTCGGGAATTTCTCATTAATAATAAGCGAAGGTCGAGTCTGGAGAGAATGAGGTTGAGCTCTTTGCGAGTTCGAGGACAATATATTAAGTAAATAACTAAGTGAGGTCGAGCCTTTTGAGTATGAGAGTACAGATGCTAAGTAAAAGGGATGTATATCTCAGAGAGCTCTCCTTTCCAAGTTCTTGTGTATCTTCTATTTATAGGGGGTGGAGGTTCGATGTCACTGTCGTTTACGTCATTGTCGTGGGTCGTTATCACAGGCTTCCCACCTCGGTACTTGTAGTTCGACGACATCTCACAAAGTCGTCGCCTCAGACCTTGTGGCGTTCTGGGCGCGTTTCTCCTCTAGGGACTTGTGGTCAATCGAGTGGTCGCTGTCTCTGAGCCTTCCTCGGGACTTGCTACTCTTGAGAGGTCGCTGTCTCTGAGCCTTCCTCGGGACTTAGTACTCTTGAGGCTTTTAGGCTTACCTGCTGAGATCGAGATGGGCTTTATTTGGCCCAACTTGCATGTGTGGTCCGTTGGGCTAAAGATTTAGGATGGCTGATTTCTTAGTGGGCTTTAAGGATTAATGGGCCGTGTGCGCGGCCCGGTACTAACAATATTCCCCCAGCTTAACAGATTGCGACATGTGTCACGCAGATGGTTGAGTTAGAAGGTGTCATTAATCCAGAAGTAGGTAGGTCCCATGCTTTGCTGATGTGTCGACCGTTGATTTGGCTATTCCGAGGTGCGGGTGGAGATCGAAGTGTCACATCATAGGTGTCATGATTACCCTAGGGGTGGTTTACTCTATAAAATGGCCGTTCCTCCCTCATTTTCTCTTCATTTGCTCCAGAAGTCTTTGATAAAGGTGCGTGCTCTCTTCTTTGATTTTCTTCTTTTCGTTGCTTATCTGGGTTCAGGTCGACGTCGGTATCTTTTGTTAGAGTAATGAATCGACTTAAGGTGGAGTCTAGTGAGTCCTCTGGCTTGCGCCAGTCCGGGGTCCCATCGGAATCTGATGCGACCTCGTCTGGTGATGGTGGGTCTAGCTCGCTGTCCGAGGGGGCGCAGGTCGAGGAAAGGGATGATGGTGGATAAATTTCGCTGTCCAAGGGGATGTAGGTCGAAGAGAGGGATGTTTCCGGTCGTGTTGATTCTGGAGGGGATTCCCTGAGAATCGTGGTGCCTCAACTAATCGATCAGGTGATGAATGATATTCTAACAGGCGTTCCACTTTCATCGGCCTTGACCAAGTCGGGGAGGAGACGGAAAAGTCGGCCTGTCGGTGGGCTCCCGTCGCGTGCTACAGTGAAGTAAGTGAATGGGCTTATTGGGGCGTGCGGTCTCTGAGCGATCGAATAAATTATTCCTTCGGATTCAGATCGACCATGGAGTGCTCCTTCTGGATATGTGTGCCTGTACGAATCGTTCTTTCATCGGTGTCACTTGCGTTTTCCTTTACCGCACCTTTTGGTGGAGTACTTTTGGGCTCGCGGGATAGCGATCTCTCAGCTGACTGCGACGTCGATTTGTAACATTATATTCGTGCTCGTTCTAGGAGCGGAGGCCGGGGTTCATATTAACCTTCCATTTTTTTAGAATATGTTGTGTATCACAGAAAAGTCGACCTCGCATGGGACGTGTTATGTGTATATAAAGTCGAAATGGGGGGATGATTACGGAGAAGTCGTCTCGTATTGATGATTGGCAGGCGAAGTACTTTTTTGTTCATCTGGATGAGCTTACCCTTCCTGACTTCGACCTGGCTTGTCAAAATCATTGGGGCACGAGCTGGGGTACGCCGACTGCAGCCTTCGGTTGTGTGCTTTGGTTTTAATTTGGTTAGTTTGCTGATCATTTGTTGTTCTCTTTTGTAGTTCCTAATATTTTGGGCAAGGGGTCTGTTCCTTCAACGTTTCGTGAGGATATCGAAAAGATACGTGAGCTCGGTAGAAGGATTTGGCCTGAGATTGACTTAGCTTGTGTTCGGAGGTCGCTAGCTTATTACGACTCAGGTTGGTAATATATATATATATATATATATATATATGTACCTCTCACCCCCTTTTTTTGTTTGTTTAATATAGGTGATTTTGCAGATCGTTTTCGTCGTGCTCACAAGGAAATGGCGCCATTAAAAAAGCTTCCAAGTTACGCGAATTCCCTGAAGATAGGTACCACACCTACCTTTTCAGGCCGAGGTGGAAGAAACAATTGTGCAGAAAAAGAATGGAAAGGGGGTTGTGCCGTCCTCGAAAAACAAGAATGATACAAGGGGGTGAGGACGGAGGTACCTCTGATGAAGGATGCGCAGGCCGGTCATGCGTCAGAAAAGGCGAAGCAGACTGACGTGGCTCCCAAGGATAGTGCGCATGGTCATGGAAAAGAGGGTACGCTGGTTGTTCAGAAGAAGAGTCCAGGAGGTAAAGATGGTCAGTCCGGGTTGAATGGCGGCCGGAAAAGGTCGGCTGCGGAAGCCGGGCTTGAGCACGGGTCCGCGGTAGGGAACAAGATCGTTCCTGCTACGGGCGAGGAGGCGAATCTGTTTGCCTTCTCGTTCAGCTATGATGGTCAGGTTACGATCTCTGTTTGCCCGGACGAGTGTGCTCGTCTGCTCATGTCTGTCCCTGGGTCTAAAATGCCACTTCCTGAGCTGGACAACCTATCTCAGGCTGCTGCTTATACAGAGGTGGCCATCAACGTGGTAAAGCTAGGGTGTTTAATTTGGCCATTCTCCGAGTTTGCTGTGTATCCCTTGTGCTCATGTTCTTCTTTATTGTTTCTGCAGGCGTGGGAGCGTTATAATCGTCTGGTTTGGTTTTACGAGACGAAGTATAACAGGGCCCGAGCGAGCGCAACCGCGATGCGTGCCAAGTTGAATAATCAGAAAGCCAAGTTTGCGAATTTGGAGATTGCGTCGCGGAACTGGAGTGTGCTGGAAGCCAAGGTGGGGCGCATGATGATCAGATTATGTCCATGTTGGCTGAGATGGACTCTTTAGAGAAGGAGCTGACGATGGCACGTTCAGGTTGCGAGGCTCTTAACGCTGAGTTTACGTCCACTAAAGATGGTTGGCAGAGAAAGAGAAGAAGCTGGTGAGTACGCTGAGAGCTGAGCAAGAAAGACTTCGTTTGTCGAGGGCCAAAGAGGTGTACCGTGTTCGGTCGGAATTGGTTGATCACTTTGGTGCGCGCCTTGGTAAGATTAAGAAGTATCTATCTCAAAAGGTCGTGGTGGATGAGCAAGAGCTTCTTAGGTGTCAGGCTGTTGGCACGAAAGATACGCTTGATGTACTAATCGCCGACCGCGGGGTAGCCATGCCTGGGGACGTGTTACAACAGCTTGTAGTTGACAAGGCCAAACATGAAGAAGCTATAGCGGCTTTGCCGCTTAAAGAGCTAGAGGAGGGCATCTTTGATGTCGAGGCCATGAGGCCGCAACCTCTTCTGATGGAGCATGGTACGAACCAGGACGTGTTGACGCCTGATGATTCTGCTAGGCTTCGCGAGGGAGTGGTGTCTGCGAAGGATTGATCGTGATGTTGCCTTTCCCTATCAGATGTCGGGTCATGCTATTTTCTGATTAAGATGTTTTTTTTTTCTTTGTTATTTGTAGCGTGCTCGATGACTTATTGTACTCCACTTCCTTTTTTGAACTTGAATGGAGTTTTAAATTTTGGCGTACTTGTATTACATTGGCTGAAAATTTTGCTAAGTTAACAGATGAGTTCGACGTTTGCTGAGGTTTGAGCGTTTGAGTTCGATTGAGATTATGATGTCTAAGTGATTACGAGAGTATTGCACTCGTGCATAAATGTTTTTGAAAAGAGCGAGATTCGACTTGCTTGTTAGTTTAATGTGTTTGGAGGGAACGAGGCTCAGCCTGCCATTTGAGCATCGTGCTCGTTATGTAAGATCTGGTGTGATTCGAGATAATACTAAACCCCTTTTTATATATATATAGTTGTGTCCTGAGGCTGCCTACGTACCCGAGAAATCGGGATCAAGCCAATCGTAGTTCAAATTTTACATAGGACATAATGATTATGCGTGCTAAGAATTTTAATGCGTCGGATGAGTTGTGGTTCAGCAGTAGAAACGTTGAAGGTTCATCGAGTTCTAGGCGCACGGGATGGCTTTGCCGTCTAGTGTCATGAGCTCGAAGACTCCATGTTTGACGATCTTCGAGATTTGGTAGGAGCCTTCCCAATTGATGCCGAGTTACCAGCGTTGACATCAACTGTGTTCTCGAAAACCTTTCTTAGGAGGAGGTTGCCCCTCGGTGAAGAAACGTCCTTTTACTCGTTTGTTATAACATTTTGCGGCTAGCTGCTAATAATTCTGTATGCGGAGAAGGGCGGCGTCTCTATGCTTCTCGATTAGATCGAGGTTGTCCTGTAACATCTGGTCGTTTGTGTCCGGGTGTTGCGCTAGCATGGTGTGTCGAAGACCGGGGAGGCTGACTTCTGCTGGTGACATGGCTTCAACGCCGTGTGAGAGCGAAAAGGGTGTTTGTCCCGTGGATCATCGGGGGGTTGCGCGATGTGACCAGAGCAGGTCATGAGCTCGTCGGCCCACAAACCCTTTTTCTCGTTGAGTCATATTTTGAGGCCGTCAATGATGGTTTTATTTGTGGCTTCGGCCTGGCTGTTTCCCTGCGGGTATCGGGGGGTCGAATGGCTCAAACAGACGTTCCACTTGGCGCAGAATCCCGTGAAGATGTTGGACATAAGCTGCGTACCGTTATCGGTGACAATCTCATGGGGCAGGCCGTGCCGGCAGATAATATTTTTCAAGACGAATTTCTGGACATCGCTTGCATGGATTTTGGCGTAGGACTCGGCCTCAACCCATTTGGTAAAATAATCGGTCATAACGAGTAAGAAGTGCTTTTGGCGAGAGCGAGGTAATGGGCCTACTATATCCATAGCCCACCGCATAAATCGGTAGGGCGCAGTCGCTGTTTTTAGGAGTTCAGTAGGGGCATGGATAGAAGGAGCGTTGTGTTGGCAAGAACGACATTCGGCCGCATATTTCTCGCAGTTGGCGAGCATGGTGGGCCAAATGAAACCTTGCTTTCTTATTTTAAGGCGAGGGCACGGCCTCTCAAGTGGTTTCCTCCAGCTCCCGAGTGGATTTCTTCCATCACCCGTCGTACTTCTGGGCCATTTATGCAGTAAAGCAGAGCTTTTGTCACGCTCGAGTGGTAAGGCATGCCGTCCATTACGACGTATCGAGCACACTTCATTCTTAGACGTCGGGCGGCCCATCTGTTAGCCAGGTCGATTCTTTTGTCGAGGAAATTAAAAATCTCGTCCTGCCAGTTGACGGGATCATTTTCCTCGACGTGAAAAGGCTCGTGTAACTCTGGCGCGTCGTCTAGGCCGTCATCGCTACCAGTAATGATACAGACTCCTTTACTGAGCTCGATGCTTGGCTGGTCGATGCTTTCNCGACGTGAAAAGGCTCGTGTAACTCTGGCGCGTCGTCTAGGCCGTCATCGCTACCATTAATGATACAGACTCCTTTACTGAGCTCGATGCTTGGCTGGTCGATGCTTTCAACTAGAATGATGTGACTCTGTGTTGGGTCGGAGGTTGAAGCCAAAGCCGCGAGGGCGTCGGCCGAGGTATTATCACAATCGGGATCTTAGTTAGGGCAAACTGATCAAACTCTTTGGATATAGCCTTTACTGTGCCGAGGTAAGCGTCCATTTGGTCGTCTTTGGCTTCGTACTCGCCGCTGAACTGGTTAACGACGAGCTGGGATTCGCAGAAGGCATCGATGTGTTTTACTCTGATACCTCTTGCCAGACGTAGACCCGCGATGAGGGCCTCGTACTCGGCCTCGTTATTGGAAGCTTTGAACGCTAGCCGGAAAGACTGTTCGAGGACTTCACCAGTGGGGGATTAGAGGCAGGCGCCGATTCCTGGTCCGTGCAGAGATGACGAGCCGTCGACGTGCAGTGTCCAGGTCGTGCTAACTTCACTTGGGCCATCGTCAAGAGGGAGCTCTATAAGGAAGTCAGCAAGAACCTGGGACTTAGCGCTTGTGCGACCACAATATTCGATATCGTATTCGCTCAGTTCGACGGCCCATTTGGCAATGCGACCTGATTGGGTTGGGCTGTGTAGGATCGATCCGGGTGGGTGGTTACTGAGAACCGAGATTGTGTGGGATTGGAAGTATAGGCGGAGTTTGTGAGTTTCTCAAAGGCGGTGTAACGGGACTCGATGCCATCGAATGACTTACTCGTATAGAAAATGGGCTGCTGTTCGCCGCGGTCTTCTCTCATTAGGACGCTGCTGACTGCGGTTGCGCTGACTGCGACGTTGAGTAGTAATGTCTCGCCGTCCTCCGGTTTTGAGAGTACTGGCGAAGTGACGAGATACTCTTTGAGTTGCTGAAGGGCGGACTCGCATGCCGGACTCCATTCGAAACTTTTGTTGTTACGAAGGAGCTGGTAGAATGGCAGACACTTGTCAGTCGAATGCGAGATGAATCGATTGAGGGCGGCGATTCGACCGGTGAGTTTTTGGCCGTCTTTGGTCGTCGTGGGAGAGGGCGGTTTCCGAATTGCTTCGATCGTCAGCGGGTTTACTTTAATACCTCGATGGGTGATGATATTGCCTAAAAATTCCCCCGGGGTGACACCGAACAAGCATTTGGTAGGGTTAAGTTTCATGTTATACTGGTTGAGGGTTTGGAAGCATTCGCGTAGGTGGTCGACGTGATCATGAGCCGAGGTTGACTTAACCAGCATATCATCGATGTAGACCTCCATTATTTTGCCTAACTTTTGTTAACCAATCTTTGGTAGGTGGCTCCGGCGTTTTTAAAAGGCATTACTTTATAACAGTATGTCCCCATATCAATTATGAAGGATGTCTTTTCCCTGTCGTTTGGGTGCATGAGTATCTGATTATACCCGGAGAATACATCCATGGATGACAAGAGCTCGTTTCCGGCCGTAGCCTTGACCAGCCGGTCAATATGGGGCAGTGGACAACTGTCCTTTGGGCACGCTTTATTGAGATCGGTAAAGTCGACAAAGACGCGCCACTTGCCGTTCTTTTACTTTCAACTACGGGGTTTGCGAGCCACTCTGGATACTTAACCTCACTGATGGATCCGGCTTCTGTGAGTCGGAGTACCTCGGCATTTACTGCCTCTGCTCGCTCATTGCCGAGTTTTCGCCTTTTCTGTTTGATGGGCCGATAGGTGGGATCCACGTTGAGCTCGTGATGTTATCCTGGGGTCGATACCAGACATATCGTTGGTCGACCAGGCGAATGTCGATGCGTTAGCTCTGAGGAAATCGACGAGTTAGTCGCGAATATCGGCGCCGAGGTCCGCTCCAATGCCGACACATCTTGTGAGATCCGTTAGATCGATATTTTCATGTACGACGAGTTCGCGAGAGGGTTCCGCGGGTGGCAGGTCGTTCTTTGCTTCGATTTTGACCATATGGCATATGGGGGATAACTTTTGCAGCTTGTGTTCCGTAATGAAGTAGGTGCATGAGGCGCGCTGGTCACCTCCTAATGTGAATGTGCCATCCGGGGTTGGGAACTTGAGACGTTGGTGGTATGTCGAGGATACGACACGCATGTCGTGCAACCAGGGGGTCTCTACGATGACATTGTCTATGGCCGGTTTGTCGAGAATGACAAACTTCATGATCTTCGTAACACAGCCGGTCCGTACTGGGAGCTTGATGGTTCTGACAGTCATTGTCGAAGTGCCATTGAACCTTGTGAGTGGTTTGTGGTGAGGTTTGACTTGTGAGGGCAGAACTCCCATTCGGTCGAACGTTTCTTGGAAGATTAGATTGACTGAGCTCCCTGTATCGATGAGTATACGAGTGACCTCACAATCGCTGATGCTGAATTCAACGACTAGGGGGTCGTTGTGGGGGATGTCTATACCAATGGTGTCGGTTTCGGAGAAAGTAATCTGGTAATTTAGGGTCTTGTGGTCAGGGTAAGATTGGTCGAGGGACAATTGACTCTGGTGTTGGAGGAAGCAAGTTCTTCGCTTGTAGCTTTTAATGGAGTGGACCGAGTCATTACAGGTGCGTAGACCACCCATAATCATATTGATGCGACGTCGTGGTGGGGATCCTTCTCTTTGGCGATCGTGATGTTGTGGACCGTTATTTGGGAGCGAGGGTTTTGAGGCCGGGGATCTCTCCCTAACGGAAGCGTATCGGTCAGAGCTTGCGGTCCGGGATCCGAGCGTGGAGGACGATTTGGAACTGCTAGTTCCCCATTCAGGATTTTCGCCAATAACCGACTGTGGAGTTCGCGGCATTGCGATGTTGTGTGTCCGTGGAATTTATGGTATTCACAATAAGGCTTGACGTATCGCCTTGGCCCTGATTATGCTCGCTCCTTTTGTAGACGTTCCACTTTCCCTGAGGCGAGGTGTCACTAACGTGGAAAGTGCTTGCTTGTTTATTTTTATCGTTTGACGGCAATTGATGGTGGCTTTGAGGTTGATGGTCTTTCTGATCGGCGTTCAACCTTGTCAATGAGGCGGGCTATTTGAGTGTGGCTGAGTATTTTAGGGCGAGTGCGGCTTCTTCTTCTTCAATTTCCGCGTATGCATTGGACTTATGAAGGGCATCTTCGAGTGTGGCTGGTCTATTGATATTGATGTCTTTGCAAAAAGCGGACTCGTTCCATAAACCTTGATGGAGAGCGGCGATGGCAGCGGTGTGAAAAGACTAAATTGTGTCTAGCTTTCAAAGCCTTTCGCTATCCACAA
>OVAP01008082.1:0-10199 GCA_900406295.1 Aurinia saxatilis
CCCGGTCTCACCCTCCTCCTCCCCCGCCGACACAGCCACCTCAGCAGCCACTTCAGCAGCCACCTCAGCAGCAGCAACATCACGACGAGCACCCCGAGGAGCAGCAGAAACAGCAAGGACAGTTCGCGAACCTTATATTTGAGCAGCTTCTAAACTCTGAAGCCCAGCTCGCGTTACCGTACAAGTTACATCCGTCACGACCCCCTGGTTATCTTTGGTACGTTTTTATTCATTTAGTTATGTAAATTTAATACTTAATTAAATTTATATTCATTACTAATATAAATTCTTTATAGGTTTACGGATGACAGGATTGTCGCTACGAAGGTGCGGGAAATCATGGAGCGCGACTTTAAGGAGGTTCATCCGAACTGGTCCATGGTCCCCCCAACGTTCAGCAGCGCTGGTTCCAAAGTTTCGCGATAAAATAATTTTTTTTATTTATTTTCTGTAGTTATAATCCTGCTATCACCGAGACGGTCCGAGCAGCATTCGAGAAGAAGGCTGAGAACCGGCTACTTGATCAAGTGGGCCGATGGAAGAGCAAGTAGTTGCAGTAGGGCGACCACGCGAAGCCAGTTTGGTTCTGCCCAACAGTTTGGAGGATTCAAACCCACTCTGCTAGACTCATTCTGCCTGTTGCAAGGGAGGGTCCGTCTAGACATGGATCCGGACAATGATCATTTCGACGGCGTGAGCGGGAAATTGTAAGTCCCAATTTTTTTTCCATTTTATCATTGTTAATTACAATTGTTAGATTTATAATATTTAACTTTAACTTTCTATTTTTTTCCATAATGCAGGCCGAGAAGAAAAAGGCCCCGACATCCATAGTCGATGTTTGGGAGGAGATGTATCGGAAGTCCGATGGTACTTGGTTCTCCAACCGAGTGGAACAGTACCATACGGAGATTACTTCCCGCGTGCAGGAAGTTTCTTCACCATCCTCCACCCCCGATGGCCTACCGATCGAGGTCACGCCCGACGAGGTCAACCGGATTGCAACCGCGGTAATTTTAATTACATTTAATAAGTATGATTTTAATTACCCTAATATATGCATATATATAATACTTATAGTTCATATTTAATTCATTATTTACTATAATGTTTATTTTAGCTTTCTAATATTTAATTATTTTTATGTACATGATCGCCTAGGTTCTCCCCCGTAAAAAGGGGAAAGTGGCATGTACCGGATCACTCCGAATTGGAGATTCAAGGGGTCTGACTCCTACCCCAGCCTCGGACCCGGTTCTTCGTGCTGAGCTCGATCAGACGCATGAACTGATTCGCGAGCAGAGCAAGCAGATCGCGGAGCAAAATCATCGCAGCGACGGGTTCGACATGTTGTTCGAAAACATTAGGACTACTGATCCTAACTTCTCGAGCCTCCTCGCCAGACACCGAGCCCAAGCTCCCACAACCGGACCATCCACGCAACACTCGGTTCAGGAGGATAACGAGCTCAACGGTGATCAATGATATATTGCTAGTTTTTTTAATTTTAATTTCCATATTTTGTAAAATTTCACATTTTTAATTATATATAATATACTTTTCTTAAATAAATTTTATTTTCATAATTTTTTTTTTAATTATTATTATAACAGTTCGTCGCAAATGTCACGCATATACCAAGAAAACGAATCTGTCGCAAGTGCGATAACATCCTCGCCCTCGCACTTACAACGAACGTGCTACAGATTCGTTTGCTTGGTATTTGAGTGGCATTTGCGATGAACTGTTATAATAATAATAAAAAATACATGGTAATACATATCAAATATCTCACAAAGATTTCCGACGGATTTGCGTCTGACCTCTCAGGACGTCGCACGTCTGTCGCAAAACTTGCGATGGAGATGCGACTCCACGTCCTCCTCCTAGCAACGTCGTCGCAAGGCTTTAGCGAGGAACTTGCGACCGAATCCTTTCCTTGCAAATTTGCAACGTATATGCGTCCTTTTAGCCTTTGCGACGAGCTATTTGCGACAGACTTTGTGATGTCACAATTTCGACCCAAATCCTGATTTGCGACAAGCTAGCGACGTTTTCTTCCGTCGCTAACGAGCTATTTTCTTGTAGTGTCTGTTTTTTTCATCCTCCTCTTCTTCACCATTCTCTTGTTCTTCAAACTTCACTTTCTTTTTCGTACAAATAACTGTACATACTTTCCTGTCTACTTGTTCGACAAAAGCCTCAAGCCAAGTGTGTGGGTAAAATCACACAATCACTATTTGTTCGAGATTCTGGATGAGGGACTCGATACAAAGAGTGAGACACAAACACAGAACTAGCAAAGGATTGCTTTGTATTGATTATGAATAAGAGTCTTTCGTAGCGTAAGCTTTTCTTAGGGTTCTTAGGCTAGAAAGAGATGATCTAACAAGTTTAACCTAGCAAAGTATATATACAAGATTATGCCGACTTGTCCATAGGTTAAATCTTCCTAGATCTTCTCGGATTTCCATTATCTTCTCCTTTCCTTTTTCCCAATGTCGGTCTCGCTTTTATCTTTCGGTCGGGCCTCGGCCTGATAGCTGGATGGGCATGTGTTTTGGATTGATCTCGCGTTAAGGCCCGACCAATGATTAAATGGTAAACTCGCCGTTTCATGTATATAATAACCTCGCTTATGCCGACTTGTTGCATGACGGCGATGTTGCTCGACCTCGCATTCAACGGTTTTGGATAAAGCGCGAGGCCCTTTTAAATATTGACCTCGCACTCAAGTATGCATTTAATAGCGAGATCACGACCTCGCTCTTATATGCATTTCCTATAATGGCGAGGTCATCAGCTCGACAACCTCGCTCTTTAAGATGGCGAGCCTCGCCGTTAACTCTAACCATGACCGCGAGATCCTCGCGGTAGTATGTCTCTCGCATTTTGACCGTTGACTTCTTAGTTTGACCTGTGGGATATATTTGACCCCCACAGTTAGCCCCCCCACCATGTCTTAGTGTAAGGTATTGAGCACTAAGATCTTTTTTTGTCATGGCGAGGTCAAACTGCTCAGTAGCTGATACGAGTGGACTGCGGAGAGCCTAGAATAAGATGACGGCGATGAGGCTACGTCGAGGTAGGGATGAGGGGTATGTGCAGAGAGAAAGGCGAAGAGCCTTGTATGAGGTATAAGAAAAATGACTGTAATGAGATATAGGCGAGGTTCTTATATCCACGGTGAAGGCGAGGAGCCTGTTAAAGAGATATAGGCGAAGTGCCTGTATCCATGGTGAAGGCGAGGAGCCTGTAAAGAGAAATAAGCTAAGTGCTCATATCCATAGTGAAGGCGATGAGCATGTGACATGCCTTGAGAACACATTTATGCAAAGTACATGTTTTATATTTGCAAGCGAGGAACCGTCCTCCTTCCCGAGGATTTGTAACCGGTTTGGTGAGGGGATATGAACAGTCTCTCTCGCGCGTTCCCGAGGTATATGACATTAATGCTTATATTGGACTTATATAAACACCAAAGGATCCCTTCTCCTCTTCATTTTAGTTCTTTCAAAAGACTTTGGCAGTGAGAAGCTCGTTCAACTTCAAGGTATGCTCTCTCCTTTTTCCTTTGTTCTTCATTTTTTGAATTAGGGTTCTTCGTTTACTTAATTAGAATTGCCGTAGATAGGGTATAGTTCCGGTGAATCTTCAAGTTTTTTTTTGTTTGTGCGGCCGTAAAAAGGCTTCTGGCGACTTCTTCGCCGTCGTCCTCTCTTCTTCCTTTTTGTTCTAAACTTCCTTTTTCATTGTTAGTTTCTGAACCCAAACTCACGTCACTCGCGAGTGATGTCATCTTCGTCTTCATTCGATGACCTCTTCGACTGGCGGCGAATGCTAGACGGTAACACTGCCGGCCCGAGTGGGCGGAGTGAAGATGCAAAGACCCTCGGCGAGGTACGCAACCATCATGGCGAAATGCCAAAACTCGGAAACTGCGAAGAGATCGTCGTGGATGACGGCAAAGAGGGATCTGGAGACGATGGCAAAGAGGGATCTGGAAATGATGGTGAAGAGGGATCTGAAAATGACAGAAGTGAAGGTTGTTCATTGGATAGAGGCGAGGTACCATATAGGGATTGTAGCGAAGAGTGTTACGTCGGTGATGGCGAGGAGCACTGTTCCGCGTATAGAGGCGAGCGGCCATCTGGGAATTGAGACGAAGTAACCTATCCGACGAAGTCCTTGGCGGATCTGAGAGTGGACTTAATGAAAGTGGAGCTCGAAGAATACCAACATGGATATGGTCCTCTAGCTGACACGGAAGAGGCCATCAAAGCGAAATCAAGTAGAAAAAGATTGATTCGCTATAAGCGAGGAGAGAGACCAGCTATTTATGGAGATGGGAGGTCTTCGTGTACGGAGAAGACAATTGATGATCTCCGAAGAAGTTAACATATCTCCGAAGAAGTGGAGTTAATCGTTCCTGATGAAGATGTGAGGGCGGACTCTCTACCACCGGGCTATTTTGCGATGTATGAGAACTTCATCGCAAAGTGCTTCCTTTGGTTCCCGATTCTGGAAGTCATCCTCGACTTCCTTGACCGTCACAATGCGTATATTGCACAACTTACTCCACGTTCTATCATACATTTAGTGGGTCTTCTAGTGCGAAGCTACGAATGCGGGGTGGTCCTTTCCGTGGGGCATCTCCAAAATCTCATGCGTTTCTCCCGCACCCCAGGCGGCGACCCTCGCATTCATTTTCTTTCAAATAGAGTCGACCGACAAGTCATCGATAACTTTCCGAACAAAGACCACTTCTAGTCTAATTACTTCTTCTTTGTACCTATATGTGAGGCTAGTGTCAGTCGATTAGGTGTTATGATTAAGACTGCTTGGAACCCAATAGGTTGTGGTTTAGTAACGTTTGCCCTTGGATTCATCGCGAGGTCATGGCTAACACTTGTGTTTGTTTTTTTTTATTATGCAGTGAACATGATTTTACCAACCATTCCAAAGAACTTCGAGCGTGACTTCGAAGCACTGCGAAGTAGAGGTACAAATTGAGACCAATCGTTCACATTCGAACGTGTTGAGAGAGCCTGGAACAGATTACTCGGCTTTTTAGACTCAGAGAGGGAACACGAAAGCTCTATTGACGGTGATAACGACATGGATAATATTGTCAAAGAACTGAACTTCTGAAAGCAAGTTTTGAACCAGAAGAAGACGGAGGAAAATGCCGAAGCTGCTGCTAGTCGGCCATCGATGGTACCTATCATTCTTTCTGAGGCGATGCAAAGCGAAGCCGCTGGATCCGGACCCGCAATCGCCGTAGGTGAGAGTGTTCTTGCTCTGCCTAGGCCGTCGAACTCGGCTTTGATCAAGCATTGCTTGGACTCGGCGAAGAGAAAGCGCGCCGAAGACGAAAAAGAGATGATTGCCGAAGCTGATACTCGAAGAAGAAGAAGAAGCGGGTTCCCAGGAAGGACAAAGCGAAGGTCGACCCTCCAGCCGAGATTCCAGCCGGGGAAGCAAAAAAGTCCCTGCTTTTCAACCATCTCCAGCAGGAATCTCAGAAGACAAGTACGCGTCTGTTGCGGCCGTTTTTTCCGAGGTGAAGTTTCCCGGTACTAAGATTCCTCCGTTATCGGAGATGATGAACCAGAAGAGGTTTGGTCGAGTGGCGTATCAAAGTCTCCAGGTAACCATAGAGTTTTGCTATCAAATCTAGAAGTTCCATTTGTACTAACATAGAGTTTCGGCTTATAGTGCAATGCCGAGGTGGTTTGCACTTGCATCAGCTACGAGAATGCAGTGAAGACGTTAACTAAGCAGGTCACTAATCTGAAGTCCCAGCTCGCGGAACAGTCGAAAAAGCATAAGGAGGCATTGTCTTTGGTTGCCAGTCGCGCGAAGGGTCTGGAAGAGGAGAATCTTCAGCTGAAGAAGGGCGAAGAAGCTAAGGAGAAAGAGATTGCGAGGCTTAAGAGCGAAGCAGGGGCTGTCGTGACAAAGGCGAGGACTGAGCTCCAGGCTGAGGTCGCGGCTAGGGTTCAGATAACCAAGGCGAAGATGGTAGAGTTCAAGAAGACTCTTCTGGTTGATTTTTTTTATGACAGACAAATCGCGAACAACCTCACTTTCTTGGACGAGGTTGAGGCCGAAGGCGAGGAGAAAAGTCTAGCTGACTTCAGGAACGAGCTCCGCTGGCCCTGCCTTCTTCAAAGGCCTCAATACTTTGTTCGATGGGCTCGTGTTATCGCCAGAATAACCGCACTCCGAAGAGTAGCCTGGACTTCTTCTTGTTTATCAAGTGTTTCACTTGTTTTTTGCCTTTCACCTTCTGTTTCTTTTGTTTATGACATTGGATCGGTGGTTTTAAACCTTGTTGCTTGAAGCGAATACATTGCCTGGACATCCACTTTGATACGTTTTATCGTTCATTTTTCAAGTTATATCTTTCGTGAGTGTGAAGTGTGATAGAGATATGATGTTGTGTTTGTGATTTGAACTGGGTTTTGTGCGACATTTATTCGATCCCATCTGTTAGTCTGAATAGACGTTAAGACTTTGCCCTGGGATGTATAAAAGACCAAGGATTAAGGCTAGATGGGTTTGGTAACGCGCGTGAAAACTATAGACAAAGCTATGCAAGAGACCTAGGTATATGGGAGTGGAAAGCTGTCTTTTGGACATGCTTTGTTCAAGTCTGTGAAGTCCACACATACTCGCCATTTTCCATTCTTCTTCGTGATGACCACAAGATTTGCGATCCAGTCTGGGTATTTGGATTCCATTATGGATTCAACTTAGCAAACGTTCGACTTCAGCATTGACTGCCGCAACATGTTCGTCGCCCAGCTTGAGCCTTTTTTTGCTTAACTGGTTTGAAAGAGGGGTCGTCGTTCAGTTCGTGACAGGCTATCTGTGTGCTTATACCAGGCATATCCTCAGCCGTCCATGCGAACGTGTTCACGTTGCGCTTGAGCAATTCGATGATCTCTGCATGTAGGGGATCCTGAAGCTGACTGCCAATCTCCACGCGTTATTATGGGTGCCCATCGTCGATGGGCACCTATATTACAAAGTCTTCGGCTGTTGGTCTTGTGGGGGACTCCGCAAGCTGTAATTGTTATAAGGCAACTGACAGTTGCTTGTCGTCTTGATCTGAACGACTTTTCTTTACCACCGAAACCGGTCTCCGATCAATCACTGGGGATCTTAGCTTATGCTCGGCCAAGAGGAAGACTCTGGACTCTCGCTGACTCCCTCGAATCGTTCCGACTCCCATTGGCGTCGGGAACTTTACGCACAAGTGGTAGGGAGAAGGTACAAATTTCATCGCGTTCAACCATGGTGTGTCGAGGATGATGTTGTAGATTGTTGGGTGATCAGCAACTGAAAAATCCATGATCTTAGTTACGCCAAGGGCTTGAACTGGAAGCTTGATTGTTCCTAGCGTCATCGTCGTTTCGCCAGAGAACCCTGTTAACGGCTTGGGACTGGAGAGCACCTCGGTGAGGGGGATGTTCATCCTGCGAAGGGTTTCTTGGAAGATCACATCCATCGTGCTTCCGGTGTCGATGAAGACTCTTGTTACTTCGAAGTCATTGACGAGGAGTTCAATCATCAGAGGGTCGTTATCGGGATGAATGATTCCCTTAGCGTCTTCTGTTTTGAAGGACAAACTATGAAAGGGGATATCGCGATCGGATGTCACTCTAGAGAGTGAGTCGGCCTGCCGTTGGAAGGCTTTTATAGAAGACACAGTATCGAAGCAGTACTGTGATCCGCCCATGATCATATTAATCCGAGGTCGGGGACCTCGCTGCTGGTCTCCTTCCTCTCCTCTGTAGCGTTTGGCCGCGTCGTTCTGCTGCGGGGCTGGTCGGAGTCATCTTTCTATGGTCGGAGAAAATATTTGACTCTGAAGCCTCCCAATTTTCCCTCGGCCAGGCATTTTGCCAAAAGGGTTCAGAGGACTTTGCAGTTGGCAGTGATGTGTCCTTTGTTCTGGTGGTGGTCATAGAAGGCATTTTCGTCGTAGGCAGAAGGAGCCACTGATTGGAACGTCCTCTTCCTCGACCTCCTGTTCGACCCCCACCTCGGCCTCTACCTCGTCCTTAGTTTCTTTCTGGCGTTTCCTCGGTATAATATCATTCCTCGTCTTCAGGATGGTCCACGAGGTAGTTGTGGGAACCACCCTGAGGTGCTCCTTCGTGGTCGACATAGCGGCCGGTGGCTGTCTTTGTACGTGTAGTCTGTTGCGGCATGGAAGGAGCAAAGTTGGCCTGTCGACCTCCCTTGTTTGACCTGAAGGGTTAACATTTCCTCCTCGTCGGCTATATATCCGACGGCCCGTTGAAGGGCTTCTTGGATGGTGTTGACTGTCGTTTTGCCAGTGATCGGCGAAGCTTGGCAGTGAAGCGAAGCGCTTGCTTCAGAGTCTCGAGAGTAGCTTCGTCCCCCATGCCATCAATTTGCGTCAGGGTTGATTTGAATCTGACTATGAAATCGCGAAGGGATTCGTTCTAACCCTGTCGGATGTTCCATAGATCTTTCCTAATCGGCTCAGTCTCAGCCAGGATAACGTACTGCGCTAGGAATTTGCTTTGAAGGGTATTGAAGTTATCAACCGAAGGGTATTAAAATTCCATCTAAGTGCTCGGCGAACAGAAGGCAAAAACCGGCATCTCTTTGTCCTAGCGGGAATTTCGCTCGGTTCATGGCGACATGGAACGCAGCAAGGTGTGCTTTGGGATCAGTAAACCCTTTAAAGATTGGAATCTTCATTTTTCCAGGATCCGGGATGTTCACGGCCGTGATGGTCGGGACGAAAGGAGTTCTTCTTGCCTCTTCAAGCATCCGGTCGATCGCAGGGGACGATGAGGTCGCTCGATGAACCTGGTTCTGAACAGCCTTAAATCCCTCGTTGTTCCTCGCGATCATGGCTTTCATCTCATCAAGTTCGGCACGAAGATCTCGGTGTCCGGATTCCTCGTCAAGATCATGATCGTCGTCCGAAACCTTTATTCTATTGGCGGCGGCTTCAGAATCTTTGACTTGTTCGCCGTTCGTTCCTGCGATCTCGTCAGCTCCCGACTCCTCCCTATTTTGGTCATTCGTGTCCCGTGATGGCTCGCGGTTGATGATTGGCCCGCTGAGCGTCGAAGCTCCTCGTCTCGGAGGAGGAGGAGGAAGGCGAGTGGGATCTATGATTCTGAAGGTGTTGGAAGGTGTTTGGAAGCCATCATTGAAGTTGAGAGAGCTCCGAACATTGGTTGGACTTTTCTCGGAGGTTTGCGTCGCGGCTAGCTGGGTAGAAATTGAGTTTAGCTGGTTGAGGATGCTGAGGTTAGTCGTCTCCTGCTGCGAGGCTCGGTGAGCGAGATCGGCCAGCGTAGCCGCGACGGCTTATGGGTTGACCTCGACACGCGCGACTCCCTGGTTGTCTGTCACAGTTCGCGTGATAGTAAACGGCGTGGCCGTTCCTGGCTGATGTCCTTCGGGAGGGTTTTGGTGCTCGTTGGTTATTATTCTTTGCTAGGGTTTTGGTTTGTAAGGAAAGTTATTGTGTCCCCACAGTCGGCGCCAAATTGTGTGGGTAAAATCACATAATCACTATTTGTTCGAGATTCTGGATGAGGGACTCGATACAAAGAGTGAGACACAAACTAAAAGAACTAGCAAGGNTAACTAACAAAGAATTGCTTTGTATTGATTATGAATAAGTGTCTTTCGTAGCGTAAGCTTTTCTTAGGGTTCTTAGGCTAGAAAAAGATGATCTAACAAGTTTAACCTAGCAAAGTATATATATACAAGATTATGCCGACTTGTCCATAGGTTAAATCTTCCTAGATCTTCTCGGATTTTTATTATCTTCTCCTTTCCTTTTTTCCAATGTCGGTCTCGCTTTTATCTTTCGGTCGGGCCTCGACCTGATAGCTGGATGGGCCTGTGTTTTGGATTGACCTCGCGTTAAGGTCCGAGCAATGATTAAATGGTGAACTCGCCGTTTCATGTATATAATGACCTCGCTTATGCCGACTTGTTGCATGACGGCTATGTTAGATTTTATAACATGTAAGCGGAAGTATTTGAGTGTGTTTGTGAGAGTATTGGGAGTATTGAGAGTTTAAGTTTGTAACAGAGANGGAGTATTGAGAGTTTAAGTTTGTAACAGAGAGTATGAGAGAATAAGCACTACAAGAAAACATCCCTATTGCTAGGGAAGAATTCCTAGCAAATTC
>OVAP01008083.1:0-10197 GCA_900406295.1 Aurinia saxatilis
TTACTAACTTAACAATCCATAGATTCCCCTAGGTCTAACAACCTAACTACTTACACATGACTAAACTAAAAAGAAAACAATAAGAAATGATGAACATAATTAAAACACACAAAAACTGAATAATACTTTATTAATAATAAAAACAATGAAAATGTAAAGGAGTAANAAGTGAAGAAAAATGAAGAACAATGAACCAAAATGTTTAGATCTAAAAAGAGAGAGTACAAATGAGCATAGAATGTTTTGGAGGCTCATAAATGAATATATATTGAAGGGTTTTCGTGCAGCCTTCTCCAAAATAAGGTAAGTTCTCCTCAATCTGATGATTGACAAGTTTCCAAAAATCGCACTTGATCGAGCACGGTTCGATCGATCCATAAGTGGATCGGTCGATCCGCACATGGATAGATCGATCCAAAGGTGGATCGATCGATCTGAGACCATCAACTTCGATCCCTCTCGTGCAAGTCGATCTGCAAATGTCCCGCAAGTTCGTGTATGATCATGGATCGATCAATCCATGTATGGATCGATCGATCCATGCTAAAATCTTCTTTTCTTCACAAACTTGTTCATAACCTCATCTTGATGCTCAAATTCGTACTTCATCGTGTGTGTACCTGTTAAAACTCTAAAACGACACTAAAAAACTCGTAAACAGTTGAAAACAAAGGTTGGAAATGGTTAAAAACGCAATATATCATCTGGCAACTAATTTCACTAAAAGAAGGAAGCCTTCCCGACGAGTTGACCCCACTTTTGATCCAGATATAACGGATCTGCAGGCTAATACTTGAAAATTATAGTGTCCTCCCAAGCTAAAGCATTTTTTGGCAAGCGGTGACATGATGTTTATCGGTAACCCCGATCGGGACTCAAGGGTCGTGGAATCCTTTGTGATGTCACTTATCCTCGCTGTGGTTCGGAATCAGAAACCATTAACCATGCGCTCTCAAAATGCCCACCATCCTTACAAATGTGGCCTCTATCAAAGACCCCGCCTCCGCCATATTTTGTGGGCCTTCGGTGTTTTCAAATTTCGATTACTTATTATGGCGCCAATTGTTGGATAATGCGGATACCACTTTCCCCTAGTTACTCTAGTATATATGGAAATCTCGCAATGATAAGACCTTTAATGATTTTTACCGTGATCCCCAAGCGATGGTTAAGTTGGTAGAAATGGAGGCATTGTCATGGGAGAGCGCCCAAGTCACTGAATCTATTGATGAGCTCACTCTTATAACTCCACCTTTGATAACATGACATCGCCAAGTCTGTTTCTTCTATGGCTCCTGCCTCCTGGAAAGCATCTGATTCTCTCTCTGGCCTTGGTTGGGTCTTGGAAGAGGCCAGCGCAAAAGTCCTTATAGGGGCCCGTAATGCCCAGTGAAATCTCTCAGCCTTACACCCTGAGGTGGAGGCTTTTCTCTGGGCTATACTGAGTATGCTCGATCATCAGAAGTTTTAAATGGTGTTTGCAACAGACTCGTTGGAGCTAGTGAAGATGGGGACTTCCCCACAAGACTGGTCGGACTTCTCGACTTACCTGGATACGTCACGTGGTTGAAGAGTTTTTTCTCCAATTTCTTCTTGTCTTATGTACCCCAAGTTCAATTCCAAAGTGAATGCCTTGGCCCTGAGTGTCATGTTACTTTTGCATGATGTTAGTTATGTTAGTGATGTACATTCAGACTGATCACCCAATCCAGTTTAAATAATTTTATAAATGATGTTGACAACAACAACAAAAATAATAATATATATAACACTTGAATATGTTTTTTGTTGTATCAATATGTGTTTGTTTTTGTATGCAACAATAAACTTATATGCATTTTAATTTATATATTTTGGTATTTATTATAATTAAAATCTCAAAACTAACAAATAATGAAATTACCATTCAATTTCTCAAGAAAACAAAAAACTACGCCAAAAATTAGAAGCCAAGAAATTAAAAAAAAAAAGTTCCAAAGAAGCTGATTGCGAAGTTCATCTTGTTGACGATGAGGGGGAAAGTTCTTCTTATTGATGGAGATGGCTCTAATGTTCGTAGTTACCTTTACTGAGAAGATGTTGTTGAGGCGTTTGAGGCTATTCTACACAAGGGAGAAGTGGGACAAATCTCAGTCGTTGGATTATGGTGATGGAGGTTACTGATTTTGAAGACTGTCTTTGTCTTCTAAATAAGAGATGACTTCCTCACCTTTGCTTACAGGGGAAGGACACTCTCCTTCTTTCTCTTTCAGTTGTATTTGTTATGGTTACAAAACATACATAAAAAAATCAGAGAGCGTTGTCACACGCTTTTATTTTGAGATTTTTTTATGAAGAATCATATACTCATTTGGATCATAACTCACCATTCAAGGGAGATTCATAAGGACCATCTATTCATGTGAATATGAACAAGATGGTATAAAGCCTTTTTAAAAATTGACTTGCTATATTCTGTTTATATTGGACCATGATGAAGCTTATGTTATCTCACCTTTGATCTTCCCTGCACGAGCAAGTCTGTACAAACCTTTAAGGTCTCTTGCTTTACATAATTGTAGAGACAGGTTCATGAAAATCCGTAGAGTTTACACAATCAGCTCAAAATATAATATATAAGTATATACTTACCAACCTATCCTCAGCCTTGAAATTGAGATCTTTATTCGAACCATGAAGAAGATTATCCCGTCAAGAATATACGATAGTTTTCACCGGGTGTACAGTTCTCTGCTATGCAAGCAAGCCAACATCAAAAACTAAAGTTTTCTGTTACATCCATAAAAGAAAACTGTTTTTGGAGTGTTCTTATTCTTGTTTTTCACATTCCTGTTCAAATCTGTAGTCAGTTTGAACCGAAACATAAATGGTTCATCAATCACCATCTCTTCACTTATCGTGATATAGTTGTGGTTTTAGTTACACCATATGCTAAACATTAGATGACAACAGATAATGTTAGGTATAGGCAAGCAAATGGACTTACGTAACAATCTTTTCCTTGCAAACGATAATTTGCCTCTCTCAAGTCTGCAACACTTCTCCTAATCATATATATATATATATATATATATATATATGTTCATAGGACACCCGTAAACGATATCTTGCCTCTCAAAGCACACATGAAAGTCTTCTTGATTCAACATTTACCTGAAAATGTTTTAGCCGTTCTTTGAATGAGGTAAATTTTGATGCTTCCTAGTGAAACAAAGCAAACAAAAGCTAATAAATCACCTCGCCCGTCAAGATAAGCATCCATGTACGACTAAAGAAGAGAGAAGACGAGGAAGATGGGGACGAAACCCCTGAAGCTAGAGAGACAAACATCCTCTCTAAGAAGCTGCTAAGTACGTGTACCAACAGGCGCGTAGCTTGTGGGGGTCGAACTCCACTACTACGGCCCACGAGCTGGTCATATGTCCACACCATCGAGCATTACAGTCATGGACTATCGATTGGTAACGACACAGTCAAGCATGGATCACCGAGGTTCCCACGATCAACAATGCATATAATAAGACATGAATCAAACTTGGCCCGCGGAGAAAACTCTTAGGCTTGTCCCGCGCCATGGCCCGCAGACAAGCTCACACGAACGTCCCGCGGGCTACACGATCGACATGGCCCGCGGACCATGGTCATGGACTATCCCGAGGGCCATGCAAGGCGTTTCGCTCGCCGGACAAGTCCGTTGGCTTGTTCCGTGGGTCAGACCTTCTATAAACTCTCACGACGAATTATCAATCTTACTCTATGGACATTTGGTTGGTGGGTCCCAGTCGAAACTTCACCAAACAATGTGCTAGCTAAGTTTCACAGTGGGTCCCGACAGACTTCACCAAGCAATGTGCCAGCCAAGTTCCATTGCGGGTCCCGAATGATCTTAGACAAGCCAGTTTGATCTCTCTATGATCAATTGAACGTCTGGACATGAAATGGACCCGCAGAGGATCAAACGAAGACATCAAGATAATCACCCGCGGCCAAGTCTCGACTGTGGCCCGGGGGACAAGTCCACAACCATCACCCGCGGGCTACGATCTTACCGTGGCCCGCGGGACGAGCACGACATCACAGCCCACGAGCTATATCCTTACCATGGCCCGCGGGGCAAGCTCGACGTCGTAGCCCACGGGCTACATCCTTACCGTGGCCCACGGGGCAAGCTCGGTGTCACAGCCCGCGGGCTACGTCCTTACCGTGGCCCGCGAGACAAGTCTCTCTTCAACGTCAGCGGGCTAAGTCTCAGGCATGGCCCGCGACATTGCTCGCATTTCAATCCACGAGCTAAGTGTCAAGTATGGCCCGCAAGAGTGTTCAAATCACAATCCTTCGAGCTAACTTAGCTCGCCTAGCAACATCGCATCCCGTGGGTCCGGGCACATGGCTTAGTTCCATCGAGAACTAAGGACCCACGACGAACATTTCATCAAACGATCATCATGATCACACTTTTTTTCCCTTGGTAAGATTTTTCCCATGTGATTTTCCTTACTAAGGTTTTTNGTTTTTCCCATGTGATTTTCCTTACTAAGGTTTTTAACGAGGTGATCATCAAAACACATACAACTCACGAGATTATCTCAACAATCTAGTGGGCCCAAAAACACTCANATTTTTCCCATGTGATTTTCCTTACTAAGGTTTTTAACGAGGTGATCATCAAAACATACAACTCACGAGATTATCTCAACAATCTAGTGGGCCCAAAAACACTCATAACTAGCCAAATAGCCCAGTTCGGTATCGTGTGCCCATTTTCATCTTCCATCAAGACAAAGCCCTAAGGTTTATTCCAAGCGCCATCAAGCAGGAAGGTTCGAGAATAGAATCATCAGAGTGTCTCGGAGGAAAGAAAACTGTCAAGAAGACTGTTGGAGGAATGAAAGCACATCTTTAGGAAATGGAAGGTGGCCCACGAAAGAGCTTGGGCCGCAAGGCGGTTTAGTTAGAGTATATATTGGATATAAGGTCGTAGGTCTTAGATCATTTTCTTCTTTCTCGAATAACCTAAGTCTTAACAGCTTGTATTCGAGAATTACCTTTACGATCAATAAAATGACCCCAACTTTCTTCTCTTGTTCTTTGTCTTTAACTCTTGCTCTCTGAGCGGTTCACAATAGAGAATCGACGATCCCTTAAAAGAATCGTTTAACAAGTTTTTGGTTGTGTGTGAATTCTTGCCCACACATAGTGTAGGAAAACTGACCTACCTAACCACTTAGGGACTATCAGGTNCTCCTGCGAAGATAAGCATACATTGACACAAGGAGAGACAGAGACAAGTTGGAGACAACTACATCAGAGGATCAATTTGTATGGTATAATCATTTTTGGTATTATGGATTACAATATTTATACAAATGGTTATCCAAGATGCTTAAAACCATCATGTTTCTAAGTAATTTATGCACTTAAAGCTTCCATGTGATTTTTTTGCAGGGATGCAAAAGGAATGATCAATCAATTGTACACACAACTTAAGCAAGCACTTATGGAAGGTGAAGAATCAAAAGGAGAGGTATATAAAGAATATACCAGGCGTTTTAAGGCTAAAAATTCAGTATGTTCACCAAATTCCTCTGCTTGAACATCAGAACATCTCACCGGTTGATTGAAAGAAGAAATTTTTACGGATCCAGAGAACATAATTAATCAAAGTGAGAAAGAGCAATTTAGGATCGAAGAGAACATAGCAAATCTAGAACAGAGAGAAACATAGAGATCCTAATCATGTTTTAATTAAACGACAAAGAAGGTGGTGAGATCAACTGAATAGTACAAAAACATAAACAGTTCTTCGATCTCAAACTCATATGCGATGAACGGTAAGAACCCTAACGATTTCCGATAGTCAAATCGAAGCCTACCTACGGAAACCAACACAGAAGATAGTCTCTTCTTCTCCATCTCTCAAATCTCGAGCCGACCGAGGCTGAATTGGAAGATGACAATTGAAGCTTAACTCGAAAGTGAGATTCACTATCGATAGTCTCTTCTTCTAAAATCCGTGATCCCCTAATGATTTTTCTGTCGTTGCACGACCAAATTGTCTCGAAAGCGAGTGGAACAAAAAAAAATGTGAGGAGAATCAACATGGACCCAAATCAATAGAATATTAGGTTGGTAACACTCTTTCAATATAAGTTTGGAAGAACTAATGGGAATAGTGAATCTCTATGAAATCTCCAGAAAATCACCCAAGCTTTAGATGAATCCTAACTTTGAGTACATGTCATATCTGTAAATGCTGATATAACTTTAGGCTAAAGACATGTTACATATTTTTTTTACACTAAATTTTGCTGAGAAATTGAACATCAGCAAAAAAGAATCACTTAAGGTACTTGGAAAATATTAAGAAGAGGGATGGGATTCTCCTATTTTATTAAAAAAGACAAGAAAAATATTAAGATATCATATTTTCATACAATCTATTATACATTTGTGAAGTAAGAAATACTATGTGGCATCGCTAGAGCTATACATCTAAAAATAACTTTAAAATATGCCACATGACTTTTATTATTCGTTTAACTTTTTCACTTAATTATTTCTATTTTAGTGAACATAATTACCAATTATTTTTTATTAAGCCCATTATTTTAGTAAAGATTAAAAATAATTGTTAATCTAACACGTCCACATGCTAATATATAAATCAGATAATTGATAATCTAATATATGTGACGTATATTCACATATAATACGTCCACATGCTAATATATGAAATAAATTAGAATAAAGTACCACAAAACAAAATAATTTTTATAACAATAAACATACTGTACATTTTTCAGTTTATACATCTCAAATTAGGGTATAATGCCACGTAAAAAAAAAGGCACTATAAAAAAATTAAAATTTATAACAATAAATGTAATGTACATTGCGGTTTGTGTTTATAAATCCCACATCAGAGTATAATGCTATATAACAAAACAAATTTTATAACAATAAATATACTATACAATTTTCGGTTTAAGTTTATAAATCCCAAATTAGGGTATAGTGCCACATGAAAAAGGCACTTTAAATAAAAAATATAATAATAATAAACATACTGTACATTTCGGTTTGGGTTTATAAATCCTAAATTAAGGTATAGTTAATTTTTTATAACAATAAACATATTGTACAATTTTCAATTTGAGTTTATAAATCCCAAATTAGAGTATAGTCCTAAAGATTGTTATTACTACATATATTGGTGTAACTGAAATGAAAAAAAAATTAATTGCTTATTGATTTATGGATACTAATTGGTATATTTTATTAAAAATGTAAATATTTATGATAAGAACATAATTATTTTTTCTATAGTTTTAAAATTCCGAATTATGATATAATGTCGTGTATAACTAAAATATTTATGATGACTATATTAGTGATAATTGGTTATGACATCATAAACCTATATTAACAAAATAGAAAAAATATTATAAATCATGAGTTTTTTGTTGCTTTCAAATTATATGTTGTTTCTAATAAATTGATATTAAAATGACATCACATATTGTCTCACACGAATGTGCGGGAAATCATCTAGTATCTTATCTAATATCCGGTAAATAGAACCAAACTTAAAGAAATAGCCTACAAATATATGTTTTTTTTTTTTATCAAACACATATATTATTTGATCAAACAAGCCATTTTTTGTTAATATGGTAGTAACATAAAAAGGTATTTTGTAATACCTTGTTTATCATATACAGTACTCCCTCCATATATTCATGTGAAAGAACGCAACTATTCGATCTGTGGACACTAAAGCACTGACCCATGCTCGCACCACTAAGCCACGAATAGTTGCATGTGCGAAGCTTATTAAGATGTATTTTAACTTTAAAGACAATCCGTTTTAATGTGAAAATAGAGTTGTCAATTGATTGGATCGTCCGTGGGCTTGGCCTATTTCACATCATGTCATTTATTCCATCATGATGAAACCCAAATACAATAAGGTCTAAGTGATAGGTCCGGCCGGCAAAATACTCCGAATCAAAAAGCAAACCGAACCTGAACCAACAAAAGAAAGTGATAAAATATCCAACATATCCTAGACTTCTATATTCAAATAAGCGAAATTGAATCGAAAACCAAATAGATATATGAACTTTCACGAAATAGAAGGAGTATGAACACAATGAATTAAGTATATCATATAGTTATATTTAATATTTGAAGATTTTATTTCTCATCAGAATCAAATATACGTTTATGGTTTAATACTTGACAAATTTGTATATACTCATTTATAGGAAAATGTATTATGATATGTTTATATGCTTATGACAATATTATCAATATATATATCTTCTTATTATTATTTGAGAAAATTTGCTTATGTGTCCTCACCCGAGACAAAGTCAGTGTATTCCAATAATAGTGATGTCAATGTCTCTGTCAGCAAGCTTTCATCCAAATTAGGAAAATACAAAACTACGGCAGTACAGAATTAGGGGTGATTTCTCACAGAAACCCCCAATTTTCAAGTTTTTCTCCGGATAAACAAGTTGACCCGCATAAACGTGTTCTTTGAAAACTCTGGGCCCAAATGAATCGAGTGCTCCTTTTAATTCCTTCAAAACACGTAAAAACAAAAAATCGTACACAACTTTTAATGGATCGCTCTCTCCGGATCTGTTTGTAATAATCCAATCAACTTGATAGATTTAATAGAGAGTGCTCTTTTGAGAAACACCGATTCCAGTCAATTTTTTTATGCTGTTATTGTGAAATCTTCGGCGTTTATTGCTCTGGATCTCAATCTCGATTTCGAGTCGCCTGAGTCAATTAAGAAAGAATGAGATTGGGGTTTTGATAAGAGGGCTTCCAAAGCTATCTAGAATCATTTGAATGAAACTATGGCACCCTAAATACTTAGCTAATTATGTAGTTACATATGGACATAGAGAAGTTGAGAAGCAAGAAGCATTGAAGATACAAAGCTTCTTGATTGTGATGAGACGTTTGATTGTCTTCTACATATTCCGTCGTGTTGCTTTGGTCATTCAGAAGCGAGGATTGTAAAATGAAGATTATTTGTGTTTTGCAGGAATTCAAATCAGGCCATGGTAGGAAAGAGGTTGTTGATCGGTCTTTGAAAGCTTATAAGGTGATCTGAATATGCCAGATTCATCTACACGACATGAAGGTGAACCAGGTAAACTTCTCATTAGGAGAGTCTTTGTCATTTTCATTGAAAAAAGCTCTGCTGCAAAATCTTTACTCTGTCTTTTCTGAAATTATGTAATCTCTATCATCCCATGTCTTGAATTGTACAAAGATTAAGACTTTGATTTACTGGTTTTGAAATGTTCAATAGACAGTTTTGATCTTCTGTCTCAATCAAGTTATTTTCATTGGATAGGAGAAGATTCTGATTTTTTTTTAGCTCAATGAGGCAAGTGTATAGGAAGCTGATTTGGATCAGACCTTCAGAGTTAAGGGTTTTCAGAAATAGATATTTCCGTTAGCAAGCTTTGTTTTGTCGATTACTCTCTTAATTTTTGTCATTTTTCTCCATTTGGCCACCTTTTATGTGGAAAAACCATTGCTTTTTGATAATGTAGAGTCAAATGATTACTTTGTAGAATCACATCTGAAAAATTCTTTAAAATATGAGGAATTTGGTCTCTGGTTTCAGTCTTTACATTTGAAACTGTTGGTAGTTTTTTGCTGGTCTTACTATGTATTCTCTTGAACCACTGAGACGTAACCAAAAGTTGATGGAAGAAGCACCGATTGGTTACATTGGCGTTGGTACCGTGGAATTTCTTTTGGATGAGAGAGAAGTTCCTTCTTTTTGTTATTTATTTATTTATTAAAACCACGACTTTCATTCAACTTAAACAGAGTTGGGTACAGAGGAATTTAAAGCAGCAAGGGAAGACTTGGCTAGCCTATTAGCCACACGGTTTGCTGATTGAGAAATATAGAAAAGACTGATAGAAGAGAAACATGCCATTAACATTTAGAAGATGCGTTTTTTTTTTTTTTGGAATTAATCTCTGTGTGGAGATATTCATGAGAATGAATCTCTTCGATATGTTTGGGAATTAATCTCATGTGATTTCGGGATCGCCATGGTGTCGTGTTCCAGCCTTTTAAGGAATCGGCTATTCCCATCACGTCTCATGTCTTGATACACAAAAGTTTACCCTTTGTATTTAACCGCAAGAGCACAGC
>OVAP01008084.1:0-10196 GCA_900406295.1 Aurinia saxatilis
TCCATGATCTCTCATGTGAGAATAGCATTAATGACCATTAGAGGTTAGCTACACTGAAGACTAACCCTTTCTATTCAAGATCTACCCTATTCATGCACAAATCTACCATTATCCTTTGACCAACAAAATAACTACTTACTCATGACCAAGAAATCCATAGAGAAAATGATAGAAGAAATCATAATCAAAGATAATAAAGATAAGATAGATGATTTTGGGAAAACAAAAATCAAATCTTTAAATATAAAACTTTAGATCTCAAGGTTTACAAGAAGAGAGAGTTCTTGGTGTTTTCTCTCAAAGAGATACGGATAAAATCAAAATTATGGTACAATTATGACAGCTAATAGGTATTTAAAGGAAAAGATAAGAGTTTGGTCAAAAGAGATTAATATAAGGTAAAAAAATGAAGATAAGGTTTCGCCTGACCATAATATCGGGCATCCATATCGGGTATCACTCAATATTATGGTACATGGAGATGTCGAATTTCCAAGCCATCTTGTAGTGCAACCATATCGATTACCCATATCGGGTGGTACATGGAAAAGTCCATCACACGAGCATTCTTCAAGTCACTCATATCGGGTAGTCATATCGAGTATTATCCGATATTTGTGCATAGAGAGCTTAATCTTGGCTTTCTTCACTTCCTTGACTCCTTTCTTGCTCACTTGCTCATCCATTTGAAGTTTAAGCACTCTCCATGTCCATTTAGCTCCAAAAATACGTAAAACTATGCAAATATGCAATGTAAATGCAAGATAAAGTCCTAAATGCAAGCTAAGATGTGCAAAGTGAGTAAATATTAACAAACTAACACAAATGCATAAGAATTGAGACTAAAAGATATGTAAAAGGGGGGTAAAAACATGCACAAAACACCACTCATCAAGAGCTAAGAGTAGAGGAAGCTACCATAAATGATTGGGTAGTCACTGAACTTGTACTCACTGGAGCTTGAGAGTGTCATACGGAGGATTTCACATTTTTGGGTAGTAACTAGGAAGGAGGTAAAGCAGGACATAAACTTATGACATGCCCCATTTCCTTACGGTGGCAGCAGGTTGGTGGAAGCCATGAGTATTCCACCTTGATAGAATTGAATGAACCATCCTCTTTACCAGTTCTACCTCATCAGGTAATTGCTTGAGATGAGCCCACATGTGGATATAATGCAAATCTAGGGAGCTCTCAAGGATGAACATAAAACATTGATTCCCCAAGGCATTTCTCCAAGGATGGACATAAAACATTGATTCCCTAATATGCCAGACCTTTTTCTCTCGAACTTTCCTTAGAATGTCATTTGGTGGTCTAATAAGCATTGATCTAGCAGTGGGATTGAGATGTATCTAACTTGTTAGGGGGAGGTCTACCTAAAAACTTCCCAACCATAAAGTCAGAATGAATCTTAACACCAGCTTGGAAGACTGAATCATGTATTAACACCATATGCTTACCAGTTTCAGAAATAGTGGGAGTGGCTAGTCTGTGCAAGAATTTGTCAATTGTTTTCCTAATCCTCTCAATAAGAGGGATTGAGGGAGTCTTAGCTTGCACAGTAGAAAAAGATGGATGAGATGAAGTTGATAAGGGTGGGATGGGTAAAATGGGAGAGGATGAGGAAGTGGGACTAGGAAAGATTCCTTTATTAGTGAGAGGAGGAGTAGATAGCACAAAGTCATGTGTAGTGAGGGAAAGGGAAGAAGAAGAGCTATGGTTGATTGGCACTGTAGCATAATTGGATTTAGGGTTAGGTGAACAGTAGGAAGGGGTAAAAGTTGGGGAGTGTTTAGGGTTGGAGGGCAGTTGCATAGTCAAGCCAGTAAGAGAGGAGGAGACATGGGATGAAGGAAGAGAAGCGGAGAGCAGAGAACTAGATGAAGAGGGAGGGAGAGGGGAGAGGGGTGGAAAGTTTGAGAGGTTGAAAGGGGAGGGGGGGAAGGATAGGGGGGGGGGTCTGGTGGATGAAGGGAGCAATCTCAAGCTGCAGCTGAAAAAGGAATCAAAGGAAGAGACACCTTTTGGGAAGTAGGAGTTCGCCATCTCGAGAGCTTTTTAACTTCTAATGCTTAATACTTATTCTTAGGAAAGCCACTTTCTATATTCTAAACTAATTTTGAAATTCAACCAAAATATCTATTAAAATCTAACCATTTCTATTTATAATTCTATTCATAAATACCATTCTTCTTTACCTTTCACTATCCTCCAAATTTATCTTTTAATCACTCCAATACTCACTATAGACAACCCTTCACAAACTACTAAAATAAGGCTAAACAATTCTCGGTTCCACTTGGATTAGCCAATTAGACTTCCACCTGGATTAGCCAATTAGACTGTTAAAGTAAGATAAAGACTTGTCACCTCTACCTAAAAATATTTTAGACATGATTGTGCAAAATGTGAAAAAGGCATAACATACAACAATAATAATGGTTTCAAAGAAAGGTTTAGGTTTAAATGTGATGCTTTAACCAAACTTAAAGATGAAGGTGTCCGATTAAATCAATTAAGAATGGTTAAAGGGATAAAATTGACTTGATTGTTTTAGTAATAACCAACCTTAATGTTCAAAAACCACAAGTGGGAAAGATTAGTTTTAATTTCCAAAATATGGACCTACAATCGCATACAAAGGTAAACAACCTTAATGCCAAAATATCAAAATGCACATAATAACTTTTTTACATTTGCAAAGTTTTATAAAGAAGCATTACGCTAAAATTCATCCAAGTATGCTAACTACTAAAATTTTACAAGGTAAACGTTTATTATAATTCCCATGAAAATATACAAATGCAAACATAAAATGATCATACTACATGAAAAGGAAAAAAAATTGGATTTTTTAAAACTTTAATTTTTTTTTTTATTATTGGTTTTAAAAATATACGATGCCATGGACAAATCGATGACGTTCTTTCAAAGGCTGGTGAGTTTTTCATTGAAAACACGTAAATAATTACTTCCCTATGGCTGATTGATTTTTCATTATACAAATGGAATACAATGGTAGTAAATCAGTCATAAAAGTTTTGCCAAACCATTTTGCCACTCAAACAATAAAAAATTGGCAAGTTAAGAATTAGACGACGGTGCCAACCGTTGAATAACCATTTTGGCGAATTATATTGTTAAACTTTTTTTTTTTTTTTTTTTTTTAACCGTGGGCTTCCCAAAGGCTTTCTAGGCCCAAGGACTAATCCCACGAGGCCCGACTACTCCAATTTNGACCAAAGCCACTTGGTTTATATTGTTAAACTTGCAATCGATTGAATGGTTATGTCATTTATACGGTGTCATATTTCTAGATATATCATAGCTAGAATATATATATATATATATAATTTCTCAGTATATTTTCAGAATAATTTTCATTTCTCAGAGTATTCAAAATGAATATGTAACTAGATTACTGGTCCGCACCTTGTGCGGACTGTGATTTATATTGTTGTCCCTTATCATAAATATAAATTGTTAATATGAGTGAGTAATTGAAAGAAAATGTGCATACCTTTCTCCAAATACTGAAACAAAGCATATCAAATTGTACTGACAAAAGTAAACTAAGAAAGATTATCAAACACTTCTTTGTAGATGACGTTCGTAGTTCTTTTCTGCACCTTCCCATCCTTGTATGTTATTATTATTTTTATTCCCGATCTCGACTTCACTCTTGAAAGTGCAACATATAGCTGACCGCACCTTGTGTGGGCTATGATTTCCATTTTATGTTGTACTAGATGAATACCCNTTAAATGCAAAATGATTTTATGTCTCCATTGGGACATAGCTACGATATCACCGGTCCTAGGGGTTACATTGATATGGGTCTTGGTCCTACCACGACATTGTATGATGCTTTTCAATCACGTCGAACACGTCGCCATTGTGTTGAAATTCTCATTTCGATGGAAGCGGCTCTGAATTCGGCTCGTATGGAAGCTACTTTGACTGCTGACCGCTTACTCTGGAGGGTCAAAGATGATATATTCAAGCCGACATTCAAGACTTCACGACGCGAGAGCTAATTTTTTCCTCGGGACTAACATTTGACTGGTGGAGGGGGATTTATTTCTGCCAAAATATCCCCAAATACTCTTTTTGTGTTTGGCTTGCGATAAAGAATAGATTATCCACATGAGATAAAATGCTACAATGGAACACTGCTGCCTCTTCGGATTGTGTTCTATGTTGTAGTGCGGTCGAGACACACTTTCATCTTTTCTTTACTTGTTCTTTTACTAGTCGGGTCTGGGAGCAAGTGGAAAAGGTGTTATACGAGCACCTTCTCCACGGATTGGGAGGATGTTGTATATGCACTCACTGTCGGAGGCAGACAAAAGCTATGGACGTTTATCTATAAACTTGTGTTCCAAACGTCTATACACTCCATATGGCGAGAGAGAAATAATAGGAGACATGGCTCACAACCAACTTCCGAAGCAAGCCTTATCAAACTTTATCGACAAGATGATGCGGGGTAGATTCAGCTCGATAAGACTCATGGGAGACACAAGATATGAAGAGGGTCTTCAAATTTGGTTCTCCACACGTGAATGGACTCGGAGCTAAAGTAGTTCCTTACCTCAATGTTTTTTCATTTTCATTTAATTTTTTCTTAAAGCTCCTAGATTGAATCCTGTAAAACAGTTTTTTTTTTCTTTTGAAATATATTTTGACATTTTTCAAAAAAAAAAGAAAGATTAATTACAGTAAATAATTGTAGGAAATTATGAAGACAATGTTATAGGTTTGTGTTTAGGTAAGGTACATAGACGACTCCTAAAATGTCACGCATTCACATGATAAGAGCACCGACCTTTAATCTCAACTTATGCTTGATACACTTGAGATGTTTACGTTGTTCAAATACTCATCGGGAATCAACACGTGCATCAGAAGAATGAACCGCCGTGTGTTTTTTTATATCGTCTCATGTACCCCTGTCGGGCGCTCCAAAAAAAGACATAAAAACACACACCCACCGATCACAAAAATCATATTATGTTTTAAATATATATATATATATATATATATATATATCATAATATTCTTCATGTAAGAAGTATTCTCAAACTTACATAAGATATGTAAAAGGAATTTATAAATTTTTATATTTGGCTATTCTAAAATTCATGTTTATCTATATATTGATTTCATAATCACAATATATAATAGTTTAAATAAATATTAAAACATATTATGATCACTCAAAAACAATAAAAACATATTATGTATACCCGTATACTTTTAAAGCCTAGAAGTGTATTTAAAGATTTTTTACAAAATTATTGTTATAATATTAGTTTTGCTGAGTTTGGTTACCTAAATTATTAAAAAGAGGAAAATCATTATAATTAAATAATGACTTCACTAATTAAGTAATGACTTCCAAAATATAGACCTAGAATCGCATCCAACAAGCTATAACAAAGGTAAACAACCTTAATGCCAAAATATCAAAATGCACATAATGACTTTTCTCCATTTGCAAAGTTTTATAGAGAAGCATTAGCTAAAATTCATCTAAGGGTGCTAACTACTAAAATTTTACAAGGTAAACGACTATCATTGGCCCCATGAAAATATACAAATATAAACATAAAATGATCATATTACTACATGAAAAGGAAAAAAATGGATTAAAAAAATATATTAATTTTTATTTTTATTGGTTTTAAAAATATATAATGCAATGGACAAATCGATGACGTTCTTTCATGGCTGGTGAGTTTTTCATTAAAAAAACACGTAAATAATTACTCCCCTATGGCTGACTGATTTTTCATTATACAAATGCAATACAATGGTCGTCAATAATAAAGTTTGCTCAAACCGTTTTGCCACTCAAACAATAAAAAATTGGCAAGTTAAGAATTTGATGACGGTGCTAACCGTTAAATAATCATTTTGGCGAGTTATATTGTTAAACTTGCAGTCGATCTATTTTCAAAAAAAAAAAAAAAAAAACTTGCAGTCGATTAAATGGTTATATCATTTATAAAGTGTCATACTTCTCGATATATTATAGTTAGAATATATATGTGATTTCTCGGTATATTTTCAGAATAGTTTTGCATTCAAAATTGATATGTAATTAGCTCTTAAAAAAGTTAAGCTGACTAATTATATGAGTATGTATATATTGACTTATACAACACACTTATTGTTTATTTATATTATCAACTCACTTATATATATATTTTTTTTTCCGGCATCAACACACTTATATAAGTAACAATGTTTTTATAAAGATGGTCATAAACCTAAGATTTCAGAATATTTCAAAGTCACCCAACAATACAATGAACAACAAGTGAAAAAAACATTAAAAAATTTAATATCACAGATCTAACAATAAAGTTATTTGGGTTACTTTCAATAATATTAATCTATATGATTAATAATATTATGATTAATCGCAATGTTAAATTTTATGTTTGAAAATTCAATTATAAATCTATACGATTAATAAAAATTAAATAAAAGCAATACAATTAATCTTATCTTTTTAAAATATATTATGATTAATCGCAATGTTAAATTTTATGTATGAAAATTCAGTTATAAATTATAGTTTTAATCAATCATTCGTTGCAATAAAATAAAATAAGAGATTTGTGAAATCAATCATTCATTTAGTGATTGGTGATTAAAAAAAATACCGGTATGAGGGAAAATGACAATGATCCACTGCGGAAGGAGTGTCTGGTAGCTCATCTTTTGAGATTTCAACACGTAGCTTAACTCGGATGGTTCTGAGAAATCAATGGTAGACGCGAGATAAGAAGAATAAGACAGCCTATCAGTATACCACGTGGCAGGCTGATGCTTGAACGCGTTATAGCCTTGAGTTAGGCTGTTGCATAGACGAAACTGCATTTCTTTTTATTTTTCTTTTCGAAATTTATGGTACACAATCTGTACCTCAGACTCAGAAGAACCAAAATTTGTTGTTTGTTGTATACTTCGATTATTTTGTTATTTTTAATAATATTGATTTAGATAATTTAAAAAAAAATTCAGAAAAACCAATCAAATATTGGGAATGAAATACACCGTTCCGCCTTTTTTAATTACGTCTCAATAAGATTAATCATACAAATCTTTTAAAAAAAAATATTAATCATACATGTCTTTTACTATAAATATTATTTTGAAGAATTTCGTTGATTTTTTTCTATCGGCAAGTGAAATAATTTTATAAACTAGTCAAATATTTAAAGTATAGTTTACTTTTACTCATAAAAATATTATTTGTTAAGAGCATTTAGAAGAGAAAAGAACATTGAATTCTAACATATGACCGCATTATCCGGAAATAATATATTAAAAAAATTATTGTGAAAATTATGAAATGGTAATCGGCAAAATGTGTTGTGAACATACCATCAATTGGTGGTTCAAGATGTCTTATATATTTGGTGACGTATACCTGATATATATCTTTAATCTCTATTACGGCAGATTTTAGTTCTTTGCGGTGGCATTACCGATACATAGACTACACACCCAAATATTCAAAGATGAGATATATTTGGCTCTTTTCCACATGCGAACTGTAATGGGAAATATTTATTATATGCACTTGGACCGATGCGGCTGCATACATGTTCCTCATACATAAATTGGGAGTTTTGTTTTTTACTACCAAAGGCCTTGCAATTGACTACAACCGTTTTATAAAACTCTGAGTCATGCTATTTTGTGTATGAGCATGGGGAATTGTATGCTCAACATTAGTTCATATGGATCTACAATAATCATCAAAAGCTTGCGAAGTGAATTTACCCGAATTATCTAATCTTACTCTCTTTGTGACATAATCAGGAACTGTAGTTTCAACATGATTATTTGGGCAGTGAATCATGTATGTGGCCATTTAGAAGATGTGTCAATCATTACCATGAAATATTTAAATGGTCTGCATGGTGGATGGATTGGTCCATATATATCACCATGTATTTTTTCTGGAAATACAAGAGATTCACTCTCAACTTTAATTGGAGACAGTCTTATTATGAGTTTTCCTTGAGAACATGTTTTACATGAAAACTCTCCCGATTAAAAAATCTTCTCATTTTTCATTGGGATAGCCTGAATGTTTTCGTCTTTCATGTCAGACTTTAAATGCATTAGTAGTTCTATATATTATAGAGATGTGAGTGAGTGGAAGTTGATGGAAGCTAAAGAGAGAAAATTGGAAGAGAGTAAGGATATGAAAGGGAGAGCGGGTAAAGAGAGGCGTGTAAAGCGTATAAACGGATAAAATAAGGTGTGAATGAGAAAACTGAAAAATGGCGGGTCAAATGCGTGCAAAGCGGTCAAGTGGATCAAATAGTAAAAAGAAAATCTTATTATTGCATAAATCCATAATTTTACTATACCCTAAATCCTAAACCCCAACAAATTTGTCATTTGTAATGAAAAAAATCATAGATAAATAAGTGATAGTTTTGTAAATATCTTTGAAGTGATATTTTTGAAAATAAGTATTTAACAAGTGGTATTTTCAAAATTTCCCTTAAAATAATAAATTTTTAAAAATACTTGTATATAGAATAAAAATAGAATAAATGCATAACAAGTGCTTGTATAAAAGTGATATTCTAAATATTTTGGAGATTAATTTTTTGGTCATCTGGGAAATATTTATGTTACTTTTTAGGATTATATATAATATGAAATCATGAATTTTTTTTTTAAGAATATTAAGTACATATATATATACTAATTATATGTTTGGTTACTATTAACTTATATGTAAAACCAACGATTACAAAATTAGAAGAAACTAATTTAAACATTTTTATTTAGAAAAAAAGTTGAGTAACGCACTACTAGAGATGTCAAAACGGGTAATCCGATCCATTTCGACCCATATCCATTAGCATGGAATGCAAATCCAATCCGTTTACCAAATGGGTTGGATTGATCCATTACCCACTTAATTTGGTGGATCAAATGGTTATATGGATCAATCCATTAACATTTTTATAGAAATTTGCTAAGTTATAAACTACTTAATTATTCTATAATTTTCTCCGAAATTGTTTTATAAGAATCGGGTGAGTTTGGAACTACTATCTCTAAAATGATGCGGCGAGATACATATATTTTTTGTAAACTAAAAATAAAGGTTAATAAACTATATTTTCTCTGTTTATCCAACGTTATATAGAGTTTGACAAAAGGTAATATTTTGAAAAAAGTAACATTTATGTAGAAACTTGAAAGTAGAAGCTTTAAGAAGTTTAGTAGAAGAGATCCATGTATCAACGTGCCATCTTGTTCTTAGAGATCCGTGTATCAATGTGTCATCTTGTTCTTTTCTCAATCTCTTTTTTCCATACCTGTCAAAATAAACAAATTCAAACCATCTTGAATTAAAACCAAAAAGAGTCTCTCATATACTACTTGTACTTGATAATTTGTTCAAACAATCATTTGTTCCTATAACTGCATTAACTACTGTAGACAGATTGCTTGTACATATAAAACAAAGTCTCTCTAGTTACAGATTCCAGTAACAAAAAAGAGAAGCATTCTAGATAAAGTGAAGCTTGAGAATGAGTTACCTTGTCAGCTGAAAGCTGTCAGAAGTATCACTCATGTTGTTTCTTCTTGGACTTTGGATCTGGTCGGATAATAATCATCTCGCCTTCATTAAGAGACATATCAGTAGAGAAATCTTATATGAGTATATCATAAACGACACTATTATACCTTCATCATCAAATTTATAACCAAATATCCAAGAGCGAGTACACAATAATGCATTTTGCTAGCTAAAACATCACTCGTATGTGGAGGAAGAACATCGTAGAAGGACAGAATTTTACTATTGAATTTCCATTGTGCATCTACATAGTGTGCAGTGACCACAATGTATCCCTCTCCAGATAGCGCAGTCCAGCAATCATAAGTTAAACAAACTCTACTAGGTATCTTTTCTAACTCATACTTCAACTTTTGTTTCCCTTTCTCATAAGTTTTTACCACATCAGCTGCAGCAGTGATTCTAGAATAGCATTTGTAGTTTGGATTCATATAGCTAATGTAATCTCTAAGCTCCTCGTATTCGACACAACTAAAAGGAAGATCATGTCTAATGATAACTCGGCTAAACTTTTCCTAGCAACTTCATGATCAATCTTCACTACAGTTCTTTCATCATCTAAACT
>OVAP01008087.1:0-10193 GCA_900406295.1 Aurinia saxatilis
GATGTGTCTTCACCAAAAGAGAGAAAAGCTAACTTTATAGATATAGATATTAAAAACTAATATATATCTACATTATTTTCAGTATCTTGCTTTAGATGTGAAGTTAAATTAGGTAATAAGTGTTAAATCTTACATTAAAAATGTAAACTAATATTTATCTTGAAACAAAAATACAGTAGTGAAAGACATTTAATTTCAAACTGAGGGAATATATTGCTGATTAGTATTGGTAATTTTTTTTTTCTTTTTGTGAACTAAGGGGTGATCCGGATTTTTACCACCCGACTAATCCCCTTAGTATGAGTGTAGCCGTCGAGCAGCCCACTCACCATGTTTTCTAATGGGCCTAATGCGTGACACCATTTTCGACTGACCAAATGAAAGTGGTTAGATAATTCTGCACTCGGAAAAGATCAATCCTTAGCCTAGACCCATATGACTATTCTTTTTCTACGTGGGAACCACTAGTCCACCACCAATTGGTTTGGTTTAGTATTGGTAACTTCTAGTTTAAAAAATTCTGAATAGTGGTAATTTTTAGTTTTGTAAATTCTCTCGAGGTTTTAATTGCACTATTTAAATATAATTTCTTCTTATATAAAGTTTTTTGAAATTTCAGCTAAAAATGACTTAGTCCAAGTAGGTGAATCATTAATGATAAAAGCTATATAATTAGTTAGTTCCATACAAACTACAGTATGTATAGACAGAAATAGTATGTCAAGTTCACAACATGATGTAATTCTGGGATCTTGAACCGGACCAAATCAACTCATATACAGGATCAGTAGACAGCTTAAGAAAGAACTCACATACGAATTGATAACTACACCTTAATTAATCTAACTCCATTACAACATCGTATTGGTTCAGATCCATCTAATTAATGAGAATTAGATTAGATGGGTTGTAATTAATTACATGGACAGCAAACATTAAAAGATAAACAGTGTATATAGATCAGACGCGGACAATTAAATTATAGATTTTGCATGGACTTAATCAAACACATCCAGCTAATTAAACAAATCATTTGATCAGCAAAAACCTTATATGAATTAATATAAAACATAAAAAAATCCACGAGAGAACCTTTCAAAAAATACATAAACAAATGTAACTAGAAAACAACTAGGTCGTATTATAAAATAACCAATGACTCTCTAATATAATAACATTATAATCTCTTTTGATATTTGCCTGCACGTCCCAAAAAAACAAGTAGAAAGAGAATAATAATCACATCAGATTTTGATTAAAAACCCCCTCCCCTCTCACTAATCACCTTCTTAATCCACCACCCTCATCACAAAAAAAAAAAAANTTTTTGAGCGAAATCATGCATCGTAGATCAATTCAAGAATCAGATGATGATGAAGATGAGACTTACAACGACGTCGTTCCTGAATCTCCTTCTTCCTGTGAAGATTCAAAGATCTCAAAACCAACTCCAAAGAAGAGGTTTGGTTACCCTTTGTTTATTACAAAATGATTTGTAATTAAGGAAAATACTAAATGTAATTAGTAAATAATCGTGTGTGTTGTGGTGTAGTAGAAGGAACGTAGAGAAGAGAGTTGTATCAGTTCCGATTGGTGACGTGGAAGGATCTAAGAGTAGAGGAGAAGTATATCCACCGTCCGATTCTTGGGCTTGGAGAAAGTACGGTCAGAAACCGATCAAAGGCTCTCCTTATCCCAGGTACAATTTACGGTTCTGTCCTTTTTGTCGTTACGAATCAGCGGCGGCTTAAGAAAAAACCAGAAAAAGCGTACGTTAGTATCAACGGTGGTTGGGCTATCATACGCACACCTCGTTGTTGTGTTTTTTTGGTACGCGTGGTTTTCACGCGCCAGCTCCTTAATTCTTGGGAGGTTTTTAATGTAGTGATTTTATATACAGTGATTAGTCATTAAATTTTTATTTTCCATCGTTCTCACTCACTAATTAAGTTTTAGTATTACTATAATTGTTGGATAACATCGTGGAAGATGAAAGAGTAAAGTAGTTGTAGATCTTGATTCTCATTAAGGGTAATGCGCACAAAAAGGAAATTATACTTTTTCACATATATGGACGTGTTTAACGTGCCAATACTTTTTTTATACTATTGTCTGAGAGAGCTTTTTCCTTTTTTTTTTGTGTGTCTGAAAATTATTTATTTGATTTGTTGGTGTCCTAATTACTTCTGTTTTTCACAAATGCAAAGCTGATTAACTCCTATAGTTATTTATGAAACCCAAAACAACAGTGTGTGTGTGTGTTTTTTTTTTCCCAACTCAATTTTTCATGTGATTGTATTATGTATTGGATTCATTTGATTGAATTATGTTACAACTCTTAAAAGTAATGTTCACTAGATTAATAAGATTTATTGTTTGTATTACTTTTAAGTATTTTGATTTTGCAAAAAAGATTAGAATAGTTTCTCCCTACTTTAATCACTTTTTTTGTTTACGTTTAATTATGTAGTTAGATTCATAGGATTGAATTTTTATTTCAACTTTTAAAAATAATATAAAAAACCTGATCATAAAATGTATTTTCCACTTTGATTGTATTGTTTTTGGTGTTACTTTTGAGTATATTAACAAAAACATTTCTTACAAAAGTAAAGCTAATCACTTTTGTTTTGTTTTGTCTGAATCTCAGAGGTTACTACAGATGTAGTAGTTCAAAAGGATGTCCGGCGAGGAAGCAGGTAGAGAGAAGCCGTGTGGACCCAACAAAGCTCATGATAACTTACGCCTCCGACCACAACCACCCTTTTCCCTCCACCTCTAACTCCAAATCCCACCACCGTACCACCACCACAACCTCCACCGTCCTCCTCAAAACCGCCAAAAAAGAAGAAATCATCGAAGAAGACGAAGAAGAAGAAGAGGAAGTAACAGTCCCAGTAGAAGAACCAGCAGGACTAGACCTAAGCCACGTGGACTCTCCTTTACTCTTAGGTGGTTGCTACACCGAACTAGGTGGCGAGTTTGGTTGGTTCTACGACGCTTCGATCTCATCATCATCTGGCTCTTCAGGGAGTTTTCTTGATGTGAGTTTAGAGAGAGGCTTTTCATCAGTTGGTGAAGAAGAAGATGAGTCTTTGTTTGGTGATCTTGGTGATTTACCTGATTGTGCCTCTGTTTTCCGCCGTGGTGGTACGGTGGCTACGGAGGAACAACATCATCATCATCATCATCGGAGATGTGATTTTGGTGGTACCATTCCTTTCTGTGATAGTTCTAGATGATGGATGAGTTTGTGTGTAGCCAAAAAAAAAAAAGAAAACAACATTTTTTTTTCTATGTTTTTTCCACTGTAAAGTTGTTTATCAAATGGTGGATTTTATATGATTCAATTATAAAAATTTCCAAATAATAATAATAATAAAAGTTATTATATCATTTGAGAGAATTTTAAGGTTTTTGAAAAATAAAATATTGATTATGATATTTACATGCAACATAGTATTATCAATGACTGATTCCAAACATGTTAAAAGTCTAGAATTCAAGTAAATGATTTTACATGCGACGAGGATAACCAAAAAGGAAAGATTCCTCCATTGCTCTTACGACTGAGAGTAGCTCTAATGTGAAGAGATCATGTACTGTCATGTCTCCGACGAGATTTGAGCTAATATTGGGAGAAGAATCTTGTTTTGTTGGCTTGAGGATGACGAATCTACAGACAGGACATTGGCCTTTGGTCTTTAACCATGGAACTATACATTCTTCATGGAAGATATGTTTGCAAGGAGTTACCATCATTGTTTCCTTGGGCTCAAAGTCTTCTAAACACACTGTGCATTGCTTATTGTCTTCTTCATCAGAGAATTTTCGAGAGTTTCTTGAGTTTTCGCTTCCTGGGGTTTTGTTTCTGTAGTATAAGCTAAGGTTTCTGAGAAGTTGGCTTTTGGGGAGTGGGTTATAAGTCTCTTTTGTTAGATGTTTGAGGATCTTGTCTTCTTCTGTGGCTTGTTGTGATGATGCTGATCTTGAGTTGCTATCAGGTCTAGCTTGTGACTGGTAGTGAACGGCTTGTCTAAGTGCCTCGAGGTGCTGCCTGCGTGCGTTGTTGCTTGTTCGGACTGGAATTTGATGCGGATTATGTGATGATGGTACTGAATTTCTGCCAATAATAAGTATTTTCAAGTTCTTGGAACAAAATCAAAAGCAGGAATTATTAGATGATGTGTGATGATTAAGTACATGGTTGATGAAATCGGTGTTCTTGAGTAAGCGGCTTGAGGATCATCAAGAAAGCGCCTATTAACTATCTGAAAGAGAACACCAAAACATCAAAAAGAAAGCTATAAACACAAAGTTATATGTGATGAGACGAAAAGTGACTTACTGAGTTATTTCTGGACCAAGCGTTCCGAGAAGAGAAAGCTGGAACTCGCCAACCCGAGGACCGTGTCCCCGAGTCATACATCTCGGGTTGATTTGGAACAGAGGAAGAAGAATAGCCATTTCTGGGGTTGTTCATAGCTGAATGAATGGCTTTTTTCGTGTTACAAATAATGAATATGACAATTGACAAGTCTTTGCATTGTAAGTGAGGTTTATATTCCTTTTCTTGCTTTGAGTTATTCTTCCTCCACTTATCTTATTCNCATTTCTGGACCAAGCGTTCCGAGAAGAGAAAGCTGGAACTCGCCAACCCGAGGACCGTGTCCCCGAGTCATACATGTCGGGTTGATTTGGAACAGAGGAAGAAGAATAGCCATTTCTGGGGTTGTTCATAGCTGAAATGAATGGCTTTTTTCTTGTTACAAATAATGAACATGACAATTGACAAGTCTTTGAATTGTAAATGCAGTTTATATTCCTTTTCTTGCTTTGAGTTATTCTTCCTCCACTTATCTTATTCCCTCAAAGCTGATCTATTAAGCAAAGAATCTGTCCTAGTGTGTGATATGCCATTTCTTCTCTTCTGAATTAAGTATTATTATGCACACACATCATCACCTAAATTTTGATGTAGAACAGTCAATAGCAGGATGACGTTTTGTTAAACAAGATTTTATGATTCATTCATTTGAAATAAATCTCTCAACTTTCTGAATCGGATTTGTAAAGTTCCTTTCCTTCTTTTAAAACTGAATCACAGAAGAAAGCACAAGAAAATATTCAATATATCTGTATTTGTTTGGTCTTGAAACNAAAGAATCTGTCCTAGTGTGTGATATGCCATTTCTTCTCTTCTGAATTAAGTATTATTATGCACACACATCACCACCTAAATTTTGATGTAGAACAATCAATAGCAGGATGATGTTTTGTTTAACAAGATTTTATGATTCATTCATTTGAAATAAATCTCTCAACTTTCTGAATCGGATTTGTAAAGTTCCTTTCCTTCTTTTAAAACTGAATCACAGAAGAAAGCACAAGAAAATATTCAATATATCTGTATTTGTTTGGTCTTGAAACAGGGGAAGTATCATTACTCAAAACAGTAACAATCACAAATCTCTTGAGGAAAATCATAGCAAAGCACAAATCTCAAGATGATACAAATATTTCATCTACATCAAATCCATTTATTTTGAAGTAACATAAGTCTGATGAAGAGAGTAGTAACGGCGCAACGACGAAAACAGAAACCGAGCAATCACAAAAGGGCACAGAGAAAGAGAGCCCACACCTCAGAAAATAATGTCTGCATCTTTCTCGCCACCACCAACGAGTAAGTTACGAGCAGCGTTTATCGAAATACCTCTCTGCATAGAGATATCTTCAAGAACCATTTCTTCAGCAAACTCCTTAGCATGAGCTGCCTGTCTCTCGACTTCTCTCCTCTTGTAACCCTGAATCTTCTTCAACCTGAAGAAATCTTCCCTCTCAAGCTCATCAAGCTCTCCCTTGATGTAACTAATTGTATTCTCCAGCTTCGGTTTCACCACATTCTCCAGAGCGTTCACCCTACGGTTAGTCGTCTTGATTGCTTCATCAAGCGTCAAGAAAGAAGTCTGAAGAGAAGCAAGCTCAACAAGAACTTCAATAGCTTTCACATAAGCCACACGACAAGCTTGAACCTGTTGACCACCTCTAGCTAAACCGGTCAAATCATTCTTGGTCTCACCCTCAGAGAAATGATCAAACTTAGGCAGCTTCACCCCAGCGATATTCTCAGTCCGAGAACGAACTTTCAACGTAGCTTCTTTAACATTCTCCAGAACAACATGCTTGACATTCTCACCAGCAACATACTTCACTTCAGTCAAAGCAAAAGACGACGTCTTCATCATATCTCCCATTGATTCCTTCGCAGTCACAATCTTCTTCAAAAGCGCTCTAAACTGAACAGTCAAAGCATCACTCTTCTNCACTTCAGTCAAAGCAAAAGACGACGTCTTCATCATATCTCCCATTGATTCCTTCGCAGTAACAATCTTCTTCAAAAGCGCTCTAAACTGAACAGTCAAAGCATCACTCTTCTTCTTGAGAAGAGCATGACCTCTCGTAGCTCCAACAAGACGAGCTTTCATCACCCCGAGCATAGTAACAGTAGGAACCACATTCAAACGGGCGTTCTGGCCAGCCATTTCTCAAAACTACTGCAAACAAATGGAGATAAGATAAAGATCAACACAAATACAAGCTCTAGAGATTACTTTCCTCCATCAACAACACAGAAACAACTCTCTAAAGACTCATAACACCTCTAGACCAAGAGAAGACAACAATGACATCAAAAGAGCCAAAGATCAAACCTTTACTAATCAGAATTTCTCAAATTTTCACTACAAAGAATCAATGAAGCACCCAATAACGATCCATTCATAAATCTCTCAGATTTGCCATTATTGAATACAAAATTGAATCAAAGTCTACGACTTTACATCATTTCTCTAATTCTAACCACACAAATCAGATCCCCACAAGGGACAAAATCGAAATCACAGAGTCAAAACTCAAAATTGATCAATTGGGTTTATCAAATTACATCACCCAATCATCAACAGAAACCAAACACACACACACACACACACAAATTCACAGATTCAATAAGAGATTTGAGATGAAATACCTGTGGCCTCTCTCTCGAGACTTGAAAAAGGAGACTTCTTTTGCAAGTAGATCACTGAAGATAGATTTGGAGAAGACAAAGAGCGAGCGAGAGAGAAATTGAAGATTGGTTTTAAGAGCGATCGTAAAAATTCGACCTTNAATTCACAGATTCAATAAGAGATTTGAGATGAAATACCTGTGGCCTCTCTCCCGAGACTTGAAAAAGGAGACTTCTTTTGCAAGTAGATCACTGAAGATAGATTTGGAGAAGACAGAGAGCGAGCGAACGAGAGAGAAATTGAAGATTGGTTTTAAGAGCGATCGTAAAAATTCGACCTTTGTCTTGTTTGATCATGGAGGAAAGAAATAGGGCCTTTTTGTAATTAACTGTAGATATGAAGGGCTTATCTTGATATTTTGGAAATTACATAGAGATACAGCTCATTTGTTTATGGTGGGACCTGTGTTTCGTGTTTTAAATCTGGACCCATTTGTGGGGCCCGTCTTCTTGTAATAGTGCTACACTGGTAAGGACAAAAACTCAGGCAAACATTATTTAATTTGTTTTTAAAAACTAAATTAAGAAAATAGCTTACAAATGTATGATTTAGATCTTAAAAAGAAAATATCATTTCTAAGATTCACAATTGATGAAAAAACTACTAATTTTTTTTGTGGTGTAAAAGTGCAAATTTGAGGAGAAAATCTGTCATTATGTGTTGTATCATTGTATGACAGTATGAGAGATCAATTTGTTGGTATCACTTGGATATATTGCAGAAGTCTACATTACATATTAATTTAGTTTGATTTTTTTTACTTCTAATGATTATTGGTAAACATTATATTCCTAAAAAGTGGTATGGTATAAAGACTTTTTGTTTCTCAAATTCACAACTTTTATATATAAATCGTGGAAATTCCAAACTTTTGGTCTATAAACTCTTTTGGAATTCGAAATCAACGATTTATAATATCACATTTAAGACGAAATTAATCATAGTAATCTTGAATATTCTCAAGTACAACTTTTATTCATAGTAATTCGCACACCTTGCAACTTATATGAAAAAGAAATTACACACATGTATAATCACTTGATAGTTCTTTCCCTCATTGGCTCGTAATGCCTTAGCCACAGTCCAGTATAGACCTGTGCAGCCACACAATAGCAATGAGCTACAAGCCAAACATAAAAACTTTTTAATCTATCAAAGAAGTGTATCTATCTATGTATAATCTATTATTACTCATGAGCTAAGAAAAGAAACTGTCACGAGTCATTGATATAAAGAGTATATGTTTATGTTAAGGCTAGTCTTGATATTCACGTTTGTATATATGTCGTATATTCTCAGTTTCCTTTCCTTTGTTGATTTGCCTTTCTCCTAAGGAAAGCTTCTTGTATATATGTGAATCTTTGACGATGGAATAGACAAGGGCATTGAAGCCAATTCAATCACAACTTCTCATGGTATCAGAGCAGTTCTGATCTAAACCTAGCTCCTCCTTATTCGCCGTTTAGAAGAAAGCCTCTCGGCCTCTTCTTCATCTTCTCTTTGTCCGATCATCTGAAGAAAGCCTCTCGGCCTCTTCTTCCTTCTCCTAATTCATTCACTTCCGTATTTCAAGCCTCTCGGCATCTCATTCACTCTTGGATTTCAAGCCTCTCGGCATCTGTTTCCTATCTCTTTTCCTATCTCTCTGTTTTTGATTCAAAACAGAACACTACTCTGTTTCTTTGTCGTGTTTGATCGAAGATGACTTCGCACACAGAAACACAAAAGTACAAGACCATCTCACCATACGACTTGTCCTCTAGTGACAATCCCGGTGCTGTTATTTCTCAACCTCTCCTCAATAGCACTAACTATGATGAGTGGGCTCTTAACTTGCGGATGGCTATAAGCTCCCGTAAGAAATTCGGATTTCTCGATGGAAGTATATCAAAGCCATCAGCTGATTCACCCAATCTTGAAGATTGGACAGCAAACAATCACCTTCTTGTCGGCTGGATCAAGTTGACCATTGAACCAAAGCTCCGTTCGTCCATCTCCACCCGTGAAGTTGCTAAAGAATATTGGGATATCGTCAAAAGAAGATTTTCGATTAAAAGTGGTGCCCGTTTGCAGCAGCTTCGTAATGCTTTGGCTACGTGCAAACAGCAAGGGTCCTCCGTCGACACATACTTCGGGAGACTCACAAAAATCTGGGATGACATTGCCGAATGTACTAATTCCAAACGTTGCAGTTGCGGGAAGTGTGAGTGTGATTTAAACACTGCTCGTGACAAGGAACTTGAAGTCTTGAAAGTTCATGACTTCCTCTCTGGTCTAGACGATGCTGTCCATGGTGCAGTTCGATCTCAGATATGTGCATCTACTCCTTTGCCTGATCTCGATTCAGTCTATCAAACCATTCATCAAAACGAAACATTGCGTTCTGCGGTGGTTAAGGAAACCGATCTCATGAGTTTTGCGTCACAGCTTTCTCGACACAATGGCTCGACCTTTCAGAACGATGGACCAAAATCAGGAGGCCTCAGTCGTCCTGCCTCTACTCCTCGAGCTCCTTCACGTTTTGGACCAGGTAATCGTGACCCCTCTCGGCTATGTTCTGCTTGCGGTCGGTCTGGACATGAGGCTTCAGCCTGTTTCCAAGTTGTGGGTTATCCGGACTGGTGGGGAGATCGTCCTAAGTCCAAGACTGAATCCCGTACTGCAGCATCACCCTCCGCAGGTCGTGGTCGAGCGTNAGCATCACCCTCCGCAGGTCGTGGTCGAGCGTTCCCTCCTCGTGTCAACAACACTCAAGTCGTGACCGCAAATTCTGCCTCCACCGTCTCAAATTCCTCACTTACAGATGCTGATCGTCAAGGACTAAGTGGCTTCTCGGACGAGCAGTGGCAGACAATTCAACGCGTGCTTGGTGTTAACAACACTAATGATCGCTTAAGTGGTAAGACTTGTGATGCTGTTTGGATTTTAGATACAGGAGCTTCTCATCATATGACGGGACGCATTGATTTAGTTCATGATATTCATAACATACCACCGGTCTCTGTTCGTTTACCATCGGGAACTCATGTTTTGTCCTCGCAACAGGGGACCGTCTCTCTCACACCAAAACTACGATTGAACAATGTTTATCTAGTTCCTGAGTTTGACATGAATCTTATCTCG
>OVAP01008089.1:0-10189 GCA_900406295.1 Aurinia saxatilis
TTTATTTTGTGATTTTTACATGGATTATTTTGGGTGGAGTTTTGGTTCTTGCCACGTCATATTGGCATGTCATATATATTTGAAACCAAATTACTATAGTTTTATTTAGAAAAATTTCAAATTACTATAGAGTCATAAGGCGGTGAGTTTACAATGATGTTACAAATTATGAGTTGCATTATTTCTTATATATATATATATATATATATATATATTGGTTAATTTATTTAATTATTATCAATTAATTAAACTATCATTAATGTCAAAAAGGACATGTGTTATCCTCACAATGAACTACTTGTCCTTGCCATGGAGAGTGTCCTTCTCTTTTATATATTAGATTTAATATATTATTCATTTTCATTTAATATATTATTTCGTATATTGAACCATTAATTTAAACCTAAAACCGAATTATCTAACAAATAAAAAGTTTTTAAGAACTTGTCGAGGAATTCAAAATATAAAAATGATGTAATTTTAACTTAGTGTATTAGTATATTGTATGTTTTTTCTGTAGAACTCATCTCATAGTCTATTCTATATAGTATACCGTGAATACTATTTTATTTTCGTATTGATAATTATACATTATTTTTGGAAATATAGGTCATTTTCAAAAATTTAAATTGTGTCATATGTGGAAAAAATCTTTGGTTTTTTTTCTTTCTAATCAAAAGGTTAAACTAGTGTTTTGTGAAGATACAATGAAATGAAATATGATGGGTAAGGAAAAAAAATTAAAAAGAAAAATAGAAAAAGAAAAATAAAAAGAAGAAAACCAACGTGTATATTTGTATGTGTTGTAGTTTCAAGGGTATATTTGTATATATTTCATATTATAAAAAGAATATCATGGTCATACATGTGCTATGGTTAGCTTGTGAATTTTGTAAAAAGTTTTGGTAGACATTTCTCTTAAACTTCATTTTTTATTTGATTTTCCCTTTTCCTTCTTTTCCTTCTTTTCCATTTTCTTAATTTTCCTTTTTTCATATTTCATTTCCTTATATATATAAACAATGATAGCATGCATTGACAGGAAAGTGATAAACTTTTGCTTCATATAGAAAAAGAGAGGAAAAAACCCAAATTGTCTAATTGCATTGATGGAAGGTGACAAACGTGAGAATCTGCATCCTGATAATGAAGGCATCTTGTCCACTCAAACGAAGCCGGAGCTCGTCGGATCTTGAAGGTTCTTCGAGGTTCCTCCAGAAAAGGGCGTATCCGGGGCTGATGATTTTTCCGAAAGACGGTGGTTGTGTTTTGTACAACCCCAAAGAAGGCAAGATTGAAAGAGACCTGGGAGACTTTTCAGGGTCTCAATTCCTGGCAAACTCGGGTCACTAGTTGTTGATGTTAGATTCTGATTCCAATTTATATATCATAGATTCGTTTAGCAAGAAAACGATCCATCTTCCATCTCTAGAGTCGATTACCCCAGCTACTTGTACTGTCAAGCGTGTGGGAGATGGACTATTTGGAAGGGAAGGTAGTGACTTTTTAACTAGCGAGCTGAGTTCTGATTTTGTGAGGGGCCTTTTGTGGGTTGACAAGGGTGCAAGAGAGTACGTCGTGGTTTGGTTCTTCGACCTCCATGGCCACACTTATATGAGCTTCTGCAAGAAAGGGGATACTCATTACACTGACATTCCTCTATTTGACCCGCACTGGTTGAGTGGCATATCTTACAAATGGTCGTACGGGGTTACCGTCTTTATATGTCAACAAATCGTCGCTATGTTCGAGTCCTAGAGCTGTCTGGACCCCAAGGTCAATTCGAGGACGTCACCAATGGTAAACCATTCCCAATGCTTTCTGGTCATCAATCTTGGGATTCTAGCATTGCTGTTACAACATCAGGAGAGGTCTTGTTGGTTGAGAGTGATCCATGCCGAAGGAACTGCTTCCGTGTCTACAAGAAGAATCCTTATTTAGAGAACCCAGATATCTACAGTGACACGGTTCTTGATGTAGATTTTCTTGGTGGTGAGGCTCTGTTGGAGCTATCGCTCGAACACTCCTCAATGGAGACAAATTGAATTATATACTCTCTTCATTGCTGAAACACTCTCTTCTATTACACAAATGTAGAAATCCCATTTTACTCCAAGAACTGAATAAAAAATGAAGAAAAGAAATAAAATTCGACCAATCAAAATAGACTTCGGTACAATTGGTTCGGGTACAATTGGTTCGGACAAAATTGGTTCGGGTAAAAACTGAACCAGACTGGTTACGGTCCTGGTCGGGTCGGGCATTGTCGTCTCTCCCCCGAAAAAGAAACCTGGAACCAAAAGAAAATCACTCTCACTCCCGAATACCCGAGTTTGGGTGTTTATGGTTTGCTAATTTATCCGATTGCGAAGCTATTCACAATCGGAGGAGGTTGATTGAAACTGATATTGAGGATTGAAGGTCGTTGAATCATCTCGGATTCGGACTTGAAGCTTCAAAATTGAGGTAATATCCTTTGAATGCACCTCCCTCTATAGATTTAGGACTACATATTTGGCTTGTTTGTGCTTTCAAAAGTGAAATTGTAGATCTTTGGGATTTCAATTTCATTTTGAATGTATAAGATGTGGATGGAAAAGAGTTTCAGAGTTTTGCAGAGTAGTGACATTGGTAGTAAATGTATAGTTAGGTGGAAGTAGTGGAAACGAATTCGATGAATTGCTGAAAACACAAGATCGTAGATAGGGAAAACTGCAGGAATTGGTACAACTGTTATATATAGTATAACTGAGCATAGTTGTGCAAATGGTACACATAGTATAACTGAGACAAGTCAGAATGTAAAAATGATTTTTTTTTACTATGGTTGGCAGGTGTGATGATCAAAACAGTAATACATTTTAGATATGAAGGGTGTTACGTAGTGACGGGAGATGGTTATAAATGGAATTCAAAGGAACCTCGCTGGTATGCTATAACGTTTAGGTCATCAACGACGAAAGAGATAACATACTCAGCCGTAGAGGATATGACATTTAAGAAGATTGGGATAGATAGAGTTACAACACAGTTGAAACTGAGCTATATTCCACTAGTAGTGGGTGAAAAGTTTCCTTCATATATTTTGGATGATGATGATGTTGATAGTTATCTATCGAGTGTGGATAAAAATGAATTGCGCAGTCCTTTGCATGTGGAAATTTTCAAAGGGGATACGGATAATTTCCTTCGACTTAATTACGAGGAGATAGAATCAAATGGTAGAGATATGAATGCGCTAACTCTTTATGAGGATAGAGGAGAAAAACATGACGACCCATTGGAGATTGGCGATGAGAATATAGGATGTTTGGATGAGGATGATGATGATGATGATGATGATGATGATGATGATGATGATGATGATGATGATGATGATGAGTATGTGGATGAGGATGAGGATGAGTATGTGGATATAGATGACCATGAGAATTAAGATGAGTTTGAGAAAGAAGATGACCATGAGGATGTTGATGTGGATGACCATGAGAATGAAGATGTTTTTTGAGGATGTGGATAATGAGAGGAATGAAATTGTTGAGATTCCATGTGCTGAAAACGATAAGGAAATTGTAGAGGAATGGGCTGATGGAACGGGGCTTGAATTAGGTCAAGAGTTTGAATCTAAGCAACAAGCGCAAGATATAATTATTAGAGCATCAAACAAGTATTGTTATGAGTTCAAAATTTTGAATACGAATACTCGAAGGTATGTGGTGAAATGTCTACAAGCAAGGTGTAATTGGTATATACGAGTGTCGAAGCCTAAATTAGCAAAGGAGAGTAAGTGGAAGCTTGTTACTTACCGAAAAATGCATTCATGCTCTTGGTTGTCTTCGAGCACAACCATCAATGGAAGGAAAGGGACAACTACTTTAGTGGCATCTGTTTTAAAATAATGTTATCTGGGTGTTTGGGATACACCATCCGTTAACTCTATCATCGGTGTGGTCCAAACTAAAGCATCGGTGTTGGTGTCACATGACACCTCTTGGAGAGGAAAAAAATAAGCGGCGGATTATGTGCGTGGGGATGTAGGTGAGAGTTACAAGATGTTGCATTCGTACTTATTCATTTTGGAGAAGTTGAATATTGGTACAGTTACAAGGTATGTGTTGTATGAAGAGAGAACGTTCAAATACTTATTCGTCGCTTTGGGAGCTTGCTTCGAAGGGTTTATAGCCATGAGGAAGGTTCTTAGCGTTGATGCGACATTTCTTAAAACTAGACAAGGTGGTGTGCTTGTTTTTGCCATAGTTTAGGATCCTAATTGTCACCATTATCCCATTGCTTTTGCCGTACTCGATGGTGAGAACGATGCAAGTTGGAATCGGTTTTTCAGTGAACTGAAAAAGTTGTCGAAGATGGTCCGGAACTAGATTTTATTAGTGATAGAAATCCAAGCCTCATCAAGGCAATTTCAGAGTTGTACCCAAGAGCGGGACATGGGTTGTGTGCATTTCATTTGTCCCAAAATGTGAGAACAAGAGCCGCTAACGTTAACAAAGATACAGTTACCGAGACATTTAGAGCCATAGCTAAGATTTATACAGAGAAAGAATTCTTGAATACATACGAAGAATTTGGGAAAAGATATCCTAATGATGTGGAGTATTTGGAAACTAGTGTGGTGGAGGGGGCGAGTAAATGGGCAAGGTATTATTTTTCGGGAGAAAGGTACAACATTACCACGACCAACAATTCAAAGTCTATAAATAATGTTTTCATGCATGCTAGAAAGTACTCCATACTACATATGATTGATGTGATTGTCAAAAAAGTGGGGGAGTGGTTTAACAAATATAGAAATGAATCCGCAGAAATATCAAGCAGACGGATGTTGGTGCCCTCTGTGGAGAACAAATTGCACGAGAGATGCAAAATTGCTAAGAAATTGAGAGTGCGTGAGCTCAACACATTCTACCTTGAATATAGTGTGATTGGACGAGATGGCAAGTCTTACTTGGTGGATTTGAGGAATAAAAACTGCAGTTGCAGGCGTTTCGATATAAACAAGTATCCATGTGTCCATGCCATAGCCGCTCTCCGTGCGTACATGAAGAACGGGGTGGAGGAAAGACCAATGGATATCCATGTCCATGAATTGTGCTAAAAATATTACCTAATAGAGCAGTGGGACTTGGCTTATTACCGGACGATTTACATGGTTCCGCATAAGAGTCAGTGGACTGGAATCCCTGAACATATACAAGCGCCGTGGGCATTACCGCCAATGTACCGTAAGGGAAAATGGAGAATTCAAGAAGCTAGGTTTCCATCCGTTGGAGAAAAGCGTCGAAGGACGAGTAATAAGTACGTGCGAGGCCATAATCTTGCTAGATGGTTTGAGAGATCAGATACCGAATGTACTACTACAGATGCAGCAGGATCCGCTTCAGCATCAGACATCTAAGTCTTGTATTTTTATTTTGGTTTGTTTCTGCTTTTTGCTCTCGGGTGGTACTACTTAGTACAACTTGTGTAAAACTATGTAGACATTTTGTGTTATGTTTCTAAATTTTGCTATCGGCTGTACAACCGAGTACAACTCCTGTACAACTCCGTTGACATTTTGTGTTCTGTTTCTGAATTTTGCTATCGGGTGTACAACTTAGTACAACTCTTGTACAACTACGTAGCCATTTTGTGCTCTGTTCTGTTTTTTCCTCTCGGGTGTACAACTTAGTACATCTAGTACAACTTGTAGAAGAATTTACAAATTACAAAAAAAACTAGGATAAAAATCAAATGGCGTCAAATGATAAACTTATTCCTTGATGAAGACTTACATGTGTTTACTTTAAAAAATGATAGTTATGAAATTTAGTTTTTATCATATTGTAGTTTTCTCCACAAAATAACCTTATACTTATGGATAGTTTGTTATTGATTACCACATTATGTAGCATAATATGAGAGAAATTTATTTTTGATTGTATTTAATGGATTGAGACATTTTAAATGGACCACAAGATAAAAATTTGATGAGTGCAACTACAAAAATCAACATTAGCCTCAGTACAACTGGATTTTATTGAAAAACCTGAAAAAGCAACTGTTTGTAGTAATGTACAACTCGAAAACTGAGTCCGAACAACTGTGTGATAAACCCAAATTATTTTATTTTCCCTCCAAAACGAAAATATCCATTTTTTCCCTCCCAAAACCCAAATATTCTAAAATTCCCTCAACAAATTTTATTTTTCTTTTCCCAAATTATTTATTTCCTTCTCCCTCTTCATATCTCCGATCTTATCTTCTCAAGATCCTCTACATCCCAAATTTTCCCAATTCCCAAATTTCTCTTCTCACACCACCAAATCCGTTTCCTTTTCTCACCAAAACAATGCCTACCCATCATACTACTAGTAGTAGCGAGGATGAGGAGAATCCATTTCTTATGGAGTTGTATGCGGATGCGGAGCCGCCACATCCTCGTGGGATTCATTATCGGTGTCATTGCGGTGGTCCGGTATCTCTTCGGAGGGAGATGGATGGTCCTAAGGTTGAGATGCGGTACTACGGTTGTGACCTAACGGTAACAATGATTTTCCCTTTTTTCTTAACTCTTTTGATATATCAACTAATTGTGAGGAGGATTCGTAATTGTGATGAATCCTTAGTATGGACGTGGTCACTTTCTTCGTTATTGGGAGGAGGCAATCTCGGGGGAAACCGATAGCTTGAGGAGGGAGGTCGGTCACCTAGGTGAGCAAAGATGGATCCGCAACAATCCAATTCACCAACAACCTAATTGTTGTAAAGACCACAAGGAAATGAAAGACGCAATCCGAGTGAGGGACGGTGAAATCTTTGAGCTGAAGGACAGGATTCGTAAATTGGAAGATGTTGTGTTTGGAGGATAAAATCAGTAGCTAGGTTTATTTTGGAAGCTGTTGTTTTTCAGTTTTTATTTGTCATTGTAATCTCACTTCGGTTCGGTACACCTGCGTTTAAGAAGAACAACTACAAAGTCTTGTTCAATGTTGTTCTTTTTTTTTCAATATTCTAAGTTGTGTGTTCTACTACGATCAGTACTATCTATGTTTGTGGTTTTATTGTAATGTGATGGTTTTGTAATGCATTATCTTGTTCTAATTTGTTTACTTATTTTATGGTTGTTAGTTTTTGTATATAAATTGTTTTTTGGTGGAATGAGGATTTTGTTCTTATATTTTTTTTTCAAGTTCTTATATTTATGTATAATTTGTTTTCATTTTAAATACACAACATAAACAGTATAAAAGTATAAATTTTTTGAACCAAACAAATAACCATTTTGCAAACAAACAAAATATCATATAATAATTAAATCCAAATACAATCCTAAAAACAAAGCATAGATGTACCGAGTTTTACCATTTGTCTTATAAAAAAACAAAAATAAAATAAAACAAGTCCTACGACTTCATTTGTTTCTCCATAGCCCTCGTCTTAGGCCTCTCATAAGGCACGTTTACTAAGTCTGAGTACCCTTTTTTCTTCTTCCTCGGCTTTTCCAAATCCTTCTCTCCGTCATTATTCCTCTTCTTTGTCTTTTTGACATCCTCCTCTCCGTCCTTCTTTCCATCCATATCTCCATCCGCCTCCTCCAAATCCTCATCTGATTCCTCCTCTGATTCGACCGGTGTCTTGTCTTTATCCGGCATCATCTCTTTATCATGAGGAAGAAGTATTGTGGTACGAGGCTCTCTTCCCAACCATGAATCATCCGAGTTACTTACTTTGCTCGACGTGTCCGTTGCAAGTACTTCGGCCGCAGACAATCTTGCGGTCATGACATCTACCCTCTCCACAAGATCATTGAACCGAGCTTCTACCGATTCCTCTAATTCAATAAACAGACTCAATGGGACGAATCCAGATGACTCACTCTCCATAGTCTCAAGCTCAGCCTCTTTCCCTTTCTTCTTACGCTTCTTCTCAAAAATCTTTGGCGGTTCTTGTCGGCCTTTAATGTCCTTGGCCAAAAGGTCTTCAAAACATATTGTTCTTCCCTCATCAACAAGACGCTTTGGCTTTGTCTAAGCATCAACAGTAGTGTCACCAACATCCGCCTTGCTTGCAAGACACTTACAATTTCCTGATTTTTTTTTTTATCAAACAAAGTTACAATTAGTGGTACATGTTGTACCAGATAATAATAGTTGTACCAACTGTACATGAAGATATTAGTTGTACCAGATGTACTAGTTATACACCCGAGACCAAAACATAACCATAACATAATCCAGTTACTAACCTTGGTTTCACCAAGTGTTTTGTTGATTTCCTCTACACTAAATCCTTTCATCTCACCGCTCTTAAAGATGCTCTAGCACATTCGAGGACACCCAATCTCGGTCGTTTCCACATCTTCTCTGAACTTACTCCTAAGTGCAGGGATTGCCTCAAATGCCAAAAGCTACACATAACAACATACTCACATAACTACATAAACACATCCCCACATAATCCAGTTACTAACCTTGGTTTCACCAAGTGTTTTGTTGATTTCCTCTACACTAAATCCTTTCATCTCACCGCTCTTAAAGATGCTCTAGCACATTCGAGGACACCCAATCTCAGTCGTTTCCACATCTTCTCTGAACTTCCTCCTAAGTGCGGGGATTGCCTCAAATGCCAAAAGCTACACATAACAACATACTCACATAACTACATAAACACATCCCCACATTATCATTTGCATTACATTACCACTAAAGTAAAAATCATACCTCTAAAGGAATGAGGAAAGTAGGGAAGTTGGCGCTCGGGGTTCTAATATCACCATAAAAACTTTTCATCATTTTTTTGATTTCTCGATATCGTCGAGGAAGGTGAATCAACCCCAAGGAAATGTCTTACAATCATCAAGATTAGTGACAATCCTTTAAAAGAACTTGTCAACGGCAATTGCTTGTATTCCTCTTTTCGTACTTCCTTTTATCACGCTTGAAAGGAAGTAGAGGACGGCCATCTTCAACCTATCACGCGAATACTTCCTCATCGACATCAATTTATTCTCCACCACTTGTAGTGTAATTTTTTTAACACCCTTGAAATGGTGCTCCACAAAACTCATATCACCTAGATGCTTATAATCTTCCGGATAATCATGACAATCCAAGCCTGAGATCAGCGTGTGCTCTCTCATTGAATAACAGATCGGGACTCCGTTAACTACAAACCACGCTTCCTTTTCCTTTTCCACGCGAGCCGTGCGGAGTAGAAGTGACCACATCCCCATGATCTTGTGGTTTGGATTGTTCCGCATGTGAAAGAGATGCCTAAATGGAGGATGATCAAGAAACCAATTAATCTCATTTCGGTCAAGTCTTTCAGTAATCACTTCCACCGCCTTCAACACATAACACCATGTTGCAATCTTAATTTTCGTCGAATAGCACGATGGAGGCAAATACATTCCCACCGGTGGTAATGCTTCCGTCTCCTCCTCCGATTCGGATTCCGATCCCGATTCCTACAATACATTAAAAATTAAACACACGGAATTACTATAAATTCCTCCAATCCAAATACATACTATTACAACTTGTTGTAATAATTGTTCTCTTATTTTTTTTCAAATCTCACACAATCCAAACACGCGTGATTATTTTTAAAATTTTATTTAATCCACAATACACTAGTATTCTAGTTGTTCCTTCCAAATTTCACACAATCAAAATTATCAAACACAATTTGTTTCTTTTACTTACCGTTTCCGACCCACTACTCTCTCTTTGTGGAGGAACTTTACTCGTCGTCGCCTCCTTCCTCACCGGTTGAGGACCTTTTTTGTGGTGGAGGAGCTTTACTCACGGGCGCCGCTTTACTCATAGGTGGAGGGGCTTTTTTCTGCGGTTGAGGACGTTTACTCGCTGATGGGGATTAGTTTTCACCCAAAATATTTTCTACAAGCGCACAGGTCTCGCAGTAGTACTTAGGGATCGTATCCACAAAGAAAGGAATTGCTACGCTGTAAGCTTATTAGATTCAAATCGAGCTAAGATGGAAATATGGTTTTTAGGGGTTTTGATCGATCGATTGAGTTGTCGATCGATCGGTCGGAATGGTTTTTAATGAAATCTAACAAACTACTGATGCAAAATGAAAACGGTTTAATGTAATTACTCTAAGTGTTGGGAATAAGCATTACAAGAATACTGGGCATTGGTAGCTCACTGAAAACGCTACTATAGGCCTT
>OVAP01008091.1:0-10185 GCA_900406295.1 Aurinia saxatilis
CCCCCCCCCCCCCCAGACTTGAATCACATCGTCCCCGATGTTGACTAGCTGTGAGAGCAAAGTGGGAATGGAAATGAATTGAAATAGAGATGGAAAATGGTACCTCATTGTCTTCAAGTATATCAGATGACCTTCTTTGTCTTATTGAAATTGAAAGGACTTTACAGGAGTATGAGAGGATTTGTACCAGACGTCATCAATATATCATCATTTGTCGTTTTGAATTGAGGAAGTAGTGTTTATCTCTCTGGAACTTCATCGATCGATGCAACCATCAATCGATCGAATCACAACGTGATTCTCCTGATTTTTTACTCTCTCTCGATCAGTGTTGAAGCATGCAACATTCTCCTGGATCACCAGTTGATTCGAATCAGTGGCCTCTGGTTTTCCCTGGAAAAAGTAAAACGAGCTTGTGAACTACAGACGATAGATCGATTGTTGTTTAAGGCGATCGATCGATTCTTCGTCCTCTTTGTTGAATCCTATTTCCTGAGACACGAACCAGTGCGTTAAAAGTAAACTTAATCTAAGACACATTAGTGGGTTGCCTCCCACTCAGCGCTTTTGTTTAATGTCGGTTAACTCGACATGGTTTGTAGAATTTTAGTTCTCCGGTGGGTGGTCAGACGGTTGAGGCTCCTTCTCCTTGGCATTGCCTTCCTGGGGGTCAGGTTCTTTACCCTTGGCACTCTCAGCATTGAGACTCCTCGTGGGGAAACAATCTTCCCACATGTACCTCTTAGTGAGGGCCGTTAGCTCTCGGCGCCTTGATTCTCCTACTCCATGAGCATCATTTGGCACTACCATTTTGATCGTGGAGTATGGTCTGTTCCGCCCTTTCTCCTTCTTCCCTTGGTTGGCAAGCTTCCTTCTGAACTCCAGGGGTTTCTCCCTTTCTTTGATTAACTTTGGCGGTTCATTTCCAGGCTCATGAAGTTTCCTCCTTCCAATGTAAGTCATTCCTTTTATGCATGAACTTGGGAGAGAGGGGTAGTAGATCCTGGGCTTGATTCTTCCAAAGCTTATTCTACTGTTTGGTAAGTCAATGACTGCCCCAACGGTGGCAAGAAATTCTTTTCCGAAAATCAGCGAACCTGCTTCTTTTACCTCATTATGTGGAAATCCACGGGTATTGTTGTTGAGCCAATTTGCAGCTTGACATTGCATGTTATTCCCTTGGGTATTCTTGAGTGCAAGTCTCCAAACACCAGTGACGAGTTGGAGTGGACTAGGTTTGAGAGTCCTATCTTTCTTGTAACATTTCAAGACATGACATTCACGTTAGACCCAATGTCACAAAGTGAGTTTAGGAATTTGTACCCTGCGATTTTGCAAGGGAAGACAAATTTCCCAAGGTCTTCTTCCATGACCAATGTCCTTGGTTGGGTCCATGGGTAGTTGATTTTGTTTCCTCCTAAAACAATATTACTGGCCTCAATATTGTTATCAGAGTCAGAAGACTCCTCTTCGATCATCATGCATGGATACGGCACCAGGACTTCCTCGATGGCATTGCAGAAAGCTTTAGGATACTCCTCTGGTTTCCCTGGAAGCACACCATTCTGGCATTTCATTGCTTTCGCAGTCTGAGCAATTTATACTTCCACCTTTTTTACGTGGAGTGAGATAACTTCGAACTTTCCGTTGAGGTCTTGGTATACGCCATTTATTCTCTTTTCGATGGCTTTCCCTTGACTCTCATGGCTGATCATGATCTGCTGGAGCATTCTCTCGATCTTATAGTCTCGAGGTGACGTTGGTTCCGGTGCTCTAGCCTGAAAATTACCAAAAGAAGGTCTTTGCTGGAAATTATTTCCGCTGGGGTTAGTGCCTCTACCATAACTACCTTGCTTGAGATTTCCAGAATTAAATCCTCCTCCTCGGGTGTAGGAGTTAAATTGGAATTTTTCTTGAGATGGATACTGTTGTTCTTGAGGGTTTTCCACGTTATGATTCCTGTAAGAGAGGTTATTATGTTTGAAATTATTGAAATTTCGGTTTTGAAAATTACCTTGTGTTCCCATGTAGTTCATTTCTTCTTCATAACCTTCTTGTTCTTCGTTCATTGCTGGTCCAACATTGTTGTCAATCATAGCTTCACAAGAGTTCACACCCCTCTGTTGGTTTCTTAGGATTTGGCTCATCATTCCTCGAAGTTGCGTGATCTGCTTTAACTCCACTTCATTTGTGGGCACAGACCTATCAAATTCAGTTGAGTTACTGCTGTCACTTACAGCTAAGTTCGCGATGAGAGCTTGTCCTTCCTTAACGGTCTTGGTGGTAAAATCACCCTTGCTAGCTGTATCAAGAGATAACCGATATTTTTGCTATATGCCTCTGTAGAAAGTACATAAAAGGGTAGCTTCATCAAAACCATGATGGGGGCAGTCCCTTATATAACCCTTAAACCTTTCCCAAGCATCGAAGAAACTATCAACAAGGGCTTGTTTAAAGATTTGTATCTTGTTCCTTAACTGATTAGAGCGGGACTTAGTGGAAAAGTGGTTAAGAAAAACTGACTTACAACCTTTCCATGTAGTAATGGAACATGGTGGTAAAGTTTTTAGCCATTGATGGGCTTTGTCCGCCAAAGAGAATTGAAAGAGCTTGCACTTGAAGTAGTCGGTAGGAACTCCATTTTGCCTTGTGGTGGTACAGATTTCTTCGAAGAAATCAATGTGGTCCATTGGGTGCTCGTGAGCATTTCCGTGGAATTGGTTCTGATTCACTAAAGCTATGATTTGAGGTTTTATCTCTAAATTGTTTCGTGGAGGTTGAACTAGTTTGATCACCGATCGATCGAACATGTGTTGATCGATCGAATGATAGTCTGCTATGGTTCTTTGATCGACTCTTGACTCAGCTGCTCTGTCTCCTCCATCTCCTTGTGGACGTTCGTCTCCCTGTCTTCTTTGGTCTCCTCCAATGAGGCGAGGTTCACCATCATCAAACTGTTGATCTTGCTGGTCCGCCATTAGTCTTAAACGGGCAAGCTTACGGGTGGTTCTCTCTATTCTTTAGATTTCTGTTTCAAGTGGGAGTAGGTCGTCATCTCCTTGACTTCTTCTTTGCATACACCTGGAAAAAGGAGAAAGAAAGTAAAAGCCAAATTCAAATGTTAAATGCAAAATGATTGAAAATGCAAATGAAAATGAAAATGTAAATGAAAATAAAAAGCTTAGTCTGAAGTTTGATTGTTATCATAGTTGTCGCTGTTGCTCCCCGACAACGGCGCCAGAAAACTTGATGGGGATTAAGTTTTCACCCAAAATAAGCCTGCAAGCGCATAGGCTCTCGCAGTAGTTCTTAAGGATCGAATCCATAGAGAGCAGAGTCACACAGAACCACGTCCAACTTCACTCGAGCTAAGCAAGCAAAATGATTTGGTTTTGGTTACAATCGATCGGTCGTGAAAACTGATCGATCGTTTGGAACACCTCTCGGTCGATGGCAGATTATACGGTCGATCGGTCAATGCCTGAAATGACTAAAATGGAATAAACGTGAGAAAATTCAATATTAAAAGGTGTTAGCAAGTTAGGTAATGCATCAGAGGATCACGGTTTGAATTATTCAGGGTAGTAATTATATAACTACTAGTTTAGGCTATATAGTTGATTCCACTAATAACTAACTATCCTTATGGTCAGTCTTAGCTAGTCTAGTTCAATTGGCATCCTAGTTAACTCTAACATATATTCTTTCAGAAAGAGAACGTTTGGGCTGATCAACCAACCAATCTAGGCATTAAGTTCAAGAAATCAAATCCTACTAATCTGATAAATAGAATAGCTTTCACTATCAAGATCTGGATCTATTACTCTAAGTGGTGTATTAGTAGCAGATTTATCCTATCATTTAGATTAAGTACTGATATGAAAGTAAGCCTATAAACTACTCATTACATAATCCTATTGCCTATCTACTAACCCATGATTCCTCCTAGCAAAACCATATTCCTAACTAAAAGACTACTCAGACATAGCAAGAGTAGACATAAACATAATGAAAATTGCTTATATAGAAATAGTTAAGAATAGCTTCTATGGAAATGCAGAGATTACAGACTTCTTCCTTGAAGCAATAGACAAAATGAAAGAGAACAAAGAAACTGATAAAACTGATAAATTGTAAGCCTAGATGCCTGGAAACGTTTAGAGAATTTCTGATGTTTCTCTCGGGCGTCAGAGGTCTGTATTTATATGGGAGAGGGTCGAGCAAAGGGTTGAGAAGAATATGGAGGAAGATTTGGATAAACATCCAAATTTTAGTGGTTATCTTCAGTTGATCGGTCGGTCGTCGTTATCCTGACCGTTCGACCGTAATCTTCCTGAGCATTTCTGAAGATTCTGTATCTCCTGAGTTTATCTTCAGCGTAAGCAAATATCTCCCCAAATGCAACGATACATATCTGAATTTGTTCTGGAAACTTCTTGACAAAATGGGCTTCGATCGATCGGTGGGCCTCTTGTCCGATCGATTTGGGCTTCTGGACACTCCTCAGTAATTTGGGCTTAATGTCTTACTCCCGAGGAATTTTGGCACGATTCCAAGCCCATGTGAAAGCTAACTCTCGTGGCTTGATTATCTTAACTCCTCACTTCATTCAAAAAGAACATCTACTTCATCCGGGCCTGGACTTCTGATGTTGATTTGCTGGATTCGGTAAAAAGTGTCCCTTTGCAACCTAAAATGCATTGTTTTCACAAAAACACTTTGCAAACCGAAAAACGTGAAATCCAGTAGTTTATGTTTTAAAATAAATAGTTTCTTTGATAAAAACACCGATAAATCATANCGAAAAACGTGAAATTCAGTAGTTTATATTTTAAAATAAATAGTTTCTTTGATAAAAAACACCGAAAAATCATATCAAAAAGCAGTAAAATATCATCACTATCATTAGCCTCCTTACATTACAAACCTAGCGCCGTTTTACCTAGCTGATATTCTCTGATAAGAAAGCACATGCAGTATCTTAATGAATGTAGAGAGTCAGATTTTGGTGAAGTTGGGGTATTTGCGGGTTGAGATCTTGTTGGACCAGTTGGGACAGTCGTGGCGGGAGTATGAAGCGAGAGCTTTTGCACAAGATTGTCGAGATGACCATCACTAAGTTGCAGCCTCTAAGTTGTGGTCACAAGTAAGCGAGATCCTAAACTTTCAAATTTATTTTCCTTTCTTGGCATATTGTTTGTTCGAGGACGAACAAAGCTAAGTTTGGGGGATTTGATAAGGGTGATATTTTACAGCTTTTTTGTGTAGATTTTAGGTGTTTTCTTAAAGAAACCATTTGATTTGAGACTGAAACTATTGAGTTTCACATTTCTCTGTTTCAAAAGTGTTTTTGTGAAAATAAGGCTTTTTAGTTATTTTGTGACTCAGGCATTTTCTACCGAGTTCATCAATTCAACATCAGAAGTCCAGATCCGAATGAAGAAGATGATTAATTTGGATTGAAGTGAAGAGTTTGGACAAGCAAGAGACGTGAGTCAGGGCTTGGAATCAAGTCATTTACCCCCAGTAGCAAGAAGTTAAGCCCATATCATTAAAGAGATGTCAAGAACCCATTGGAGAGTAAGGCCCACTTGATCGAGCACAGTCGGCCCATTCGATCGACCAGGCCCAATATTCACAAGAAGTTTCGAGAATAATATAAGATAAGGACTGTTGCCTTTGAAGAGATATCAAGAGTTGTTGCAGATAATCACAAGAGATTCATGAGATACTCCAGACACATTTCAAGATATGATCGATCGATTAAAATAATAATATTCCATCGATCAGAGAGTGATAAGCATAAAATTTTGGATCCTTATCCAAATAGTCTTCCTGACTCATCTCAACTTCTTGGACGACACTATAAATACAGAAGCCTCACTGCTAGAGAACAAGACAAAATTCACAAAGCTTTAAGGCATCCAGGCTAAATAAGTCTTAGTTCTCTTTTCTTTTGTACTCTCTTTTATTCTACTTTGGTTGTTGTTGTCAAAGGAAGAATTTGTAATCTCTTTCTCTGCAATTTCAGAAAAGCCTTTCTGAACCCTTTACTCGATTTATATGATTGCAATTTCCATTGTTATTATGTTTATCATCAATATGCTTGAGTAGTTTCATTGTTAGGAATACGGTTTAGCTAGGAGAATTCATGGTTCGGTAGATAGGCAATATGATTGTGTCTAGTTAAAGGCTTACTCTCTTATAAGATTTAATCTTATCATAGGGTAAAACTGCTACTAATACACCACTTAGAGTAAAAGATCCGGAACTTGATGTTGAGAGTTTTAATAAACTTCTGTTTAAGTAGAATTTGATTTCTTGCACTTAATGATTAGGTTGACTGATTGATCAGGCCAAAGCTACACCTTTCGCTACAGAGAGAGTTAACTACGATGTCAATTGAACTAGACCGGTTAAGCCTGACCATAAAGATGATAGAACTTTAGTGATATCAACTATATAGACTTAACTAGAATATTTACACATGTTACTATAATAAATCATTCGAACCATGACTCTCTGATGCATTACTTTAATTCATAACACTTTTTATTAGTTGTTTACCTCACATTTATTTTGTTTTAACATTTGCTGGCATCAATCGATCGATTACACTTCATGTGTTTGATTGAAAGGTGAATCAATCAATCGATCAGTTCATACTATCGATCGATCCAAAACCACAAGTCTCATATTTGCTGCTTAGCTCGAGTGAACTCGAACGTGCTACTCTGTACACTTTGCTCCCTATGGATTCGACCCTAAAGTACTACTGTGAGATATATGCGCTTGCAGGATCTATTTTGGGTGAAAACTAAATCCTCATCACCTTGTAAGTCTTCCATAGTTGTGCAGTTGATAAGATAGCATGTTGCAAGGACACAGTAATTCCAAATTCCGATTGAAGTGAAGCTTGAAATTTAAGAGCACGAGAAGCATTGAGAAGATGTCTATGCTTTCTCTCTACTCAACCATTTTGTTGAGGAGTACTGACATAAGATGTGTCATGAGTAATACCCTTTTGAGCAAAGAAGTTAAAGTAAAAAATTCCAAGCCATTTGTCACTTTAGGGGTTTTAATCATAGTGTTGAATTGCCTTTCGACTAAGACAATGAAATTTTGAAGATGTTGTGGTGCTTCTTGCTTAGTAGGTAATAGATATAGCCAGACCGCACGAGTGTACTCATCGAGGATAGTGAGAAAATAACGAGAACCACATATAGAAGTAGTGCGATAACGACTCCATAAGTCACAATGAATCAATACAAAAGCCATTGTTGTTTTAATTCTGTTGATGGAAAAGAATCTCTCGTTTGTTTCGAACAAATACAAACGTCACAAGTCTTAAAATGAAAAACACCACTACTTAAATCCGAAAATTGTAGAGACTTCACAGCTTTAGATGATAGATGTCCGAGTAATATGTTATCTATCTTTTCACTTATTAAGACCTCGACAACTACAATGTATCAATGCAGTAGTGAAGGATCGAATCCACAAGTTCCCAGCTTCTACACTATGTCTTACTAAACTATCTTATCAAGCTAAATCGAAAGCAATTGGGTTTTTGTAGGTTTTACTAAATTACTACTTGTTAAAATTCAATGAGGATAAAATGCTAGGCTTTGGAGACATCAATGGCAGAGAAATGAATTAACTGGATGACTATTCAGGTTCTAAACAGCACAAACTTCAACTTAAACAAAATTCTAAATTGGTCCACTTTCGTGGTACCAATTACTTCTCTTAGCAAAATTAACACATAAACTCTCATTTGGTTTTAACTAAGCTAAAGAGCAATTCTAGTACTGGTTTAATAAGTTCACAAAATGCCTTATCATCAACTCTCGTTGGTGATATACCTCGCATTTTACCGGTTTTTATCATAATAAACATATAATTATTTATGTTTTAGAGTCTATATATTATTATTAGAGTCCAAGTAAGTCATTTTAGGTGTATGGACGAGGTTTTAGAGCTTGGGANAAGCTTGGGAAGGATCTAGAAGAATTATGGAGCAAAACAGAACAAATTAAGGAAACGAAGAAAAATGGAAAGAACACCATACGGAGAAATTATAAGATTTCCTTAAATCTCAAGATGAAGATTTTCCTATAAATTTTATGTTAATTCTCTAAACCTAAAATCCGTCCTAGTCCATATATATACTTCTTTACAGCCATTGTTTAAGCCCATACTTTAATTGATCTTTAAGAGTTTTTGTAAGGGAGAATTTCTTAGACCCTTTTAGTTATTTTATTGCATAATTGCTTTCTATTGATTTTGCTTGATGAATTCCTTACCCATGTCTGAGTAATTCACTTGTTAGACTTAGGGTTGAGTAGGTTAAGATGTTTTAACCATGGTCTCATCATGATTACATGTCTCTTATGTTAATTCTTCTCTAGGGTATTCTAATGCATTGTTTAGGGTTGGCCATCTTAAACAATTGATTTAGGGTGATTTATCATACATGAGAGTCTTGAGAAATCCATGGAATTAACCTTAAGAGAGCTAGTAGGTCGTTTCTCAAGGAGTCTTGGTCATAACTTGCTTGTTGAACAATTGGAATTGATCTTCATGCTAGTTTAGGTTCATAGTTTCACTACGAGATTAGGTTGCTTGGACTTAGCCAATATTGGTTATCATAGTGAGAACTGGGTAGTCTAGATGCATATCTAGGATGTCACAATGAGAGTTGGACAATAGACTTGCATGATTCCAGGTTTGAAAATTAATCCTCCCATGTCTTCCTGTCCGAGAGGTGTCGATCGACACCATCACAGTGTCGATCGACAAGGATCGATTTCCAGACGTAGGTTATTCATCTTAACTGAACTTCCCAATGGCTTAGCAGCCTTTTAATAGATTAAAAACCCCTCTAAACCATACTTAGTGATAGTTTACAGTAGGAAATTCTAAATACTTTCATTTATTTAGACTTTATTTAGACTAGTTGCATATTTATTTTTGGTCTTTGTGGGATTCGATCCTTAAGTACTATAGCTACATTTGTTGTGCACTTGTAGTTAGTAATATATAGGGTAAAACTTTGTGTATCAATGGTATATTCTTGAGTCAGACAAGTGATTTAGGTTTGAATTTAGGCACACAATAGTCGGGGAATCTCTCTCAAGACACTTGCGTGAGTGAATTTGACAAAGAACACGATCCCAAACTGCGGGCAGTTTCTGATACCATAGATAAGCTTGCGACATTCTACAGTGCCTCAAAGAACGATGACTGGTTAGACTCCCCTCTCTTCAACGTTGATGATGATGGTATGGAAAGAATGACTGATTGGTCAATAAATTTCCCCGCATAAGTCATTAACCATTAGCTCGTCAAAAACATAATTTCATGATTTCCTAACAAAGTTGAATGCAATTGCAATTCGGCCCAATGGAACTGACCATGCCGATGATAGTGATACACAAAGTTTCACCCTATGTATTTCTAACTGCAAGTGCACAGAAAATATCAGTTATAGTACTTAAGGATCGAATCCACGAAGACCGAAAAACTAAACAAACTAATTTAGTTAAATTCTAAACTAAAGCAAGCATGATGGTTTTTATTTTAACTAACTAAAGCAGACAATATTTAAATTATGAGGGTTTTGAATCAATTAAAAAAAACGTTAGGTTTTTGGGAACTTCGACTAAGAATCAATTATGAACCTTAAAACGGGCAGTGTCGATCGACACTGATGTGGTGTCGATCAACACCCGTCGTGCAAAGAGTATGTAAACCTTAACTCTAGAACATGAAAATTTCTATCTAGCAAATCCAACTCTCGCTGAGACCTACTAACTTAATTTAAACAGTAGAAAGGCCAAATCTCTTTGAGAAATCCTATGGAATTTAAACTAGCATTAACAAACCGATTCAATTTTTCACTAACTATTCTAAACCAAATCTCTTTGAGAAAAGATAGCTAGCTCTCTTAAGATTGATTCCAGCAATTTATTAGCACTCTCATGCATAATAAATTCCCTATAATCTAAACTCTAGATGGCCAACCTAAAGTCTAGCAATACGAACAATCTAAGAGAACAGTTAATCAATGGTACATAAATTAAACTTAAGGTAAACAGAAAATCATCCTAATCTAAGAACCGTAAACCAAATTAATGAACTACTCAAGCATGGTCAAGCAATTCATCATGCAATAATCAATGA